>CM062490.1:48307967-48315467 GCA_031479575.1 Coregonus ussuriensis
TCTCACCTCCCCCTCTCTCTCCCCCCTGTCTCTCACCTCCCCCACTCTCTCCCCCTGTCTCTCACTTCCCCCTTCCCCCCTTGTCTCTCACCTCCACCTCTCTCTCCCCTCTCTCTCCCCCTCTCTCTCCCCCCTGTCTCTCACCTCCCCCTTTCTCTACCCCCCTCTAGAACCAGGAGAGGTGGAGTGAGGGCCCCTGTAGGGAGTGTGAGTGTAGTGAGGGCAGGGTGACCTGCTACCTGATGTCCTGTCCCACCTGCCCTCTGGGGACCCTGGCTGTGCCCCGCCAGGGACAGTGCTGCCCAGAGTGTAAACAGGGTAAGAGAGGCACACACACACACATACACACACACACACACACATACACACACACATACACACATACAAACACACACACACATACACACACATACACACACATATACACACATACACACACACACACACACACACATACACACACACACACCCACACACACACACACACACACACACACACACACACACATACACACACACGTACACATGAAAGCAGGCATACAAACACACACACGCGCCCGCAAACATGCACGCACAGACACACACACTGGTGTCACTTTTACTTGATAAATAGGTCTGTTATATTATGATATGTTAATAATGGATTGTGTTTATACAGTAGAACAGGGATCATCAACTAGATTCAGCTGCGGGATGATTTTTGGTGGAGCGGATGGTCAGGGGGCCGGAACATAATTAAAAATAATTTGTAGACTGCAGATTGACCACAAGAACCCCAAACAGATATAATGTTTGACTAAAACATAATATTTTCAAACCTTGCTTACATTTGTATACAATCACGTGTCTCGCTGTTATGCGTTGGAATATTTGGGAACAGATTTCTTTTTAAAAAATGACTTGGAGCTGATTTTCTGGTGTTTTTTTTTTTTTACAGTCTTTTATGTCCAGCAATGAAAATGACAAAATATTTAAAAAAGTATTTTAATGTAAAATAAGATTGCTCAGAAAACATGGGGGGCCAAATAAAACCACCCACGGGCCGCCATTCGGGGAACCCTGCAGTAGAATATAGCACTTTCCCCTGGTGTTCAAAGTACTTTACATAGTAAAAAAGATGGTTGTTGTCATGACAACACCAGGCTCCACAACTGGTTGGGAGTCGGTGAGTGATATGAGGCTAAACAAAGCTGCCTTTTGGAGGGTTAAGGTATGGAGCCACTCATCCCGCTCACCTTATAAAGATGTCCCGTTGATTTTAGTAGCAGCTCTGTCTAACACAGCGCTACTCTTGTCTCATCCAACAGTCTTCTCCCTACGGCTCCCTCTGGAATCTCTCTCCTTTGTTTTCAGACTGCGTTGCTGTGGTTGAGGTCTTCTTTCCTTGAACATGTATCTATTTATAAAGTCTAATTGCTTTTTCTTAACTCAGGTGAGAAAGAGGAGGAGATGGAGAGTGAGAAAGAGAAAGAGACGGGAAAGAGAGAGAGAGAGAGAGAGAGAGAGAGAGAGAGAGAGAGAGAGAGAGATTATTATTTTTGAAGTGTAATGTTTACTGTACATTTTTATTGTTTATTTCACTTTTGTTTATTATCTACTTCACTTGCTTTGGCAATGTTAACATATGTTTCCCATGCCAATAAAGCCCTTAAATTGAAATTGAATTGAGAGAGAGAGAGAGAGGAAGATATGGAAGAGAGAGAGAGAGAACAATAATATTAAGGGGCCAGAAATCCAGGGCTTAAAAACAAAGGTGTCATTGTATGTTATCTAGTTAAGTTGTATTTTTTATTATTATTAATTATTATTTTTTCTTCGCCTCTCCCCAATTGTTTCGATCTTGTCTCATCGCTGCAACTCCCCAACGGGCTAGGGAGAGGCGAAGGTGGAGTCATGCATCCTCCGAAACATGACCCGCCTAACCGCGCTCCTTAACACCTGCCAGCTTAACCCAGAAGCCAGCCGCACCAATGTGTCGGAGGAAACACCGTTCAACTGGCGACCGAGGTCAGCCTGCAGGCACCTGACCCGCCACAAGCTGCGCCATATCAATTGCAAAATAGTTGGGAAGAGATTTTCGATGTACCAATTCCATGGCACATGGTTTATGAACTGATACACAAAACAACGCTGGATTCAAAACTTAGAGTTTTTCTATTTAAATTATTATACAAAATTCTTGCAACCAATAGAATGTTATACAGTGGGGAGAACAAGTATTTGATACACTGCCAATTTTGCAGGTTTTCCTACTTACAAAGCATGTAGAGGTCTGTCATTTTTATCATAGGTACACTTCAACTGTGAGAGACGGAATCTAAAACAAAAATCCAGAAAATCACATTGTATGATTTTAAAGTAATTAATTTGCATTTTATTGCATGACATAAGTATTTGATCACCTACCAACCAGTAAGAATTCCAGCTCTCACAGACCTGTTCGTTTTTCTTTAAGAAGCCCTCCTGTTCTCCACTCATTACCTGTATTAACTGCACCTGTTTGAACTCATTACCTGTATAAAAGTTACCTGTCCACACACTCAATCAAACAGACTCCAACCTCTCCACAATGGCCAAGACCAGAGAGCTGTGTAAGGACATCAGGGATACAATTGTAGACCTGCACAAGACTGGGATGGGCTACAGGACAATAGGCATGCAGCTTGGTGAGAAGGCAACAACTGTTGGCGCAATTATTAGAAAATGGAAGAAGTTCAAGATGACGGTCAATCACCCTCGGTCTGGGGCTCCATGCAAGATCTCACCTTGTGGGGCATCAATGATCATGAGGAAGGTGAGGGATCAGCCCAGAACTACACAGCAGGACCTGGTCAATGACCTGAAGAGAGCTGGGACCACAGTCTCAAAGAAAACCATTAGTAACACACTACGCCGTCATGGATTAAAATCCTGCAGCACACGCAAGGTCCCCCTGCTCAAGCCAGCGCATGTCCAGGCCCGTCTGAAGTTTGCCAATGACCATCTGGATGATCCAGAGGAGGAATGGGAGAAGGTCATGTGGTCCGATGAGACAAAAATATAGCTTTTTGGTCTAAACTCCACTCGCCGTGTTTGGAGGAAGAAGAAGGATGAGTTCAACCCCAAGAACACCATCCCAACCGTGAAGCATGGAGGTGGAAACATCATTCTTTGGGGATGCTTTTCTGCAAAGGGGACAGGACGACTGCACCGTATTGAGGGGAGGATGGATGGGGCCATGTATCACGAGATCTTGGCCAACAACCTCCTTCTCTCAGTAAGAGCATTGAAGATGGGTCGTGGCTGGGTCTTCCAGCATGACAACGACCCGAAACACACAGCCAGGGAAACTAAGGAGTGGCTCTGTAAGAAGCATCTCAAGGTCTTGGAGTGGCCTAGCCAGTCTCCAGACCTGATCCCAATAGAAAATCTTTGGAGGGAGCTGAAAGTCCGTATTGCCCAGCGACAGCCCCGAAACCTGAAGGATCTGGAGAAGGTCTGTATGGAGGAGTGGGACAAAATCCCTGCTGCAGTGTGTGCAAACCTGGTCAAGACCTACATGAAACGTATGATCTCTGTAATTGCAAACAAAGGTTTCTGGATCAAATATTAAGTTCTGCTTTTCTGATGTATCAAATACTTATGTCATGCAATAAAATGCAAATTAATTACTTAAAAATCATACAATGTGATTTTCTGGATTTTTGTTTTAGATTCCGTCTCTCACAGTTGAAGTGTACCTATGATAAAAACTACAGACCTCTACATGCTTTGTAAGTAGGAAAACCTGCAAAATCGGCAGTGTATCAAATACTTGTTCTCCCCACTGTATATATGGGGGATACAACCATCCCAGCTCTGCAGATTCTGCTGCGAAGAGACAGAATCATTAGATCATTTGTTTTGGTACTGTCCATATGTCTATCCAAGATGGCATAGCAGTGCGGTCGTGTTTTCTGTAGTGTCCTCATGTAAATAGCCTTTTTTTGTGTGTGTCTTTTTCGTATATATTTCTCAATCTCACTTTCCATCCTTTAACTACTTTCCTGCAACCCGCCTCACCCAATGTGGAACGGATTCTATTATTTCTTCATAAATTTTTATCCAGAACCTCTGGCTGAAACTAGCCAGCTAACTAGGTACTTGCTATTAGCCACCTTTTAGCGGTCTTCACCATTGTCCGTGGCCGTTGCCTGTACTACCTACCAGCCAGCTCTAGCCTGGACAATTATCGGCAAGTCTGCACATTGCGCTATCGAGCCAGAGCATATCGGATTTTCTTCCGGAATCACAGAATCACTGGATCTTAACACCAGATCATCGCAACTAGCTAGCTGCAACCGAATGGCTGTTGTCGTTGTTGGCTAATCACCATTAATCAACACTGTCCTGAAGCTAACCCCAGTTAGCCTTGAGCTAGGCCCATCTCCCAGCTCTCTACCTCTCTGTCAACCGGACGGGACCTCGTAGTGTTGACACGGAGCCCCGCCGATCCATCACGACTGGTCACCGACGTAATCGCCTGATGTGGTTTCAACAGGCTTCCCGTTGCGACGACCACGAAGATCTATCTGCTAGCCCCGGCCCGCTAGCACACGCAATCAACAGCCGTGCCTCCATCTCGCCTGTAGCGTAGCAGCCACTGAACTGCTCCCGGACTTACTTATTGATCACTCATGCCTGCTGGACTGTTCCTTTATACGGTCAACCATCCTGTTGATCTGTTTAGCCTCAGCTCAAACTTTCGTCGCCATTACCAGCTGTTGTCTTAGCTCTCTCAAATAACACCTGTGACTGCTTTATGCCTATCTCCCATGTCAATATGCCTTGCCTATTGCTGTTTCGGTTTGTTCTAACTGTACTTTTTCAATGCAGAGCCCCCAGTCCTGCTCAGCCTGTCTCAGATAGATCCTTTGTCCCACCCTCCAAACACGCGGAGACCGGCTCAATCGGTGCCTCCAGTGATGCTATCTCTTTCATCAACGCTTAGGTTTACCTCCACTGTACTCATATCCTTCCATATCCTTTGTCTGTACATTTTTTAAACATTTTCAGTCATTTAGCAGACGCTCTTATCCAGAGCGACTTACAGTTAGTGAGTGCATACATTATTTAATTTTTCATACTGGCCCCCCGTGGGAATCGAACCCCCTCAACAACTGAGCTACATCCCTGCCGGCCATTCCCTCCCCTACCCTGGACGACGCTGGGCCAATTGTGCACCGCCCCATGGGTCTCCCGGTCACGGCCTGCTACGACAGAGCCTGGATTCGAACCAGGATCTCTAGTGGCACAGCTATCACTGCATCGCAGTGCCTTAGACCACTGCACCACTCGGGAGTGGAATCTAATGCCCTGAATCTATTCTACAACGCCTGGAAATCTGCCCCTTTTTTTCTCTGTACCCAACGCACTAGAAGACCAGTTCTTAAAGCCTTTAGCCGTATCCTTATTCTAGTCCTCCTCTGTTCCTCTGGTGATGTAGAGGTTAACCCAGGCCCTGTAGCCCCCAGTATCACTCCTGCTCCCCAGGCGCTATCATTTGTTGACATCTGTCTCTTTAAAAAAAAACTAAATTGTGTGTGTGTGTGTGTGTGTGTGTGTGTGTGCGTACGTGTGTGTGTGTGTTTGTGTTACAGTCCAGTGCCAGAGGGATTGCCTGTCTTGCTCAGGGACCCCTGACCACTGTGAGAGCTGTAAAGACTCTGACTCTCTGCTGCTGGACGGACGATGTGTGTCCATCTGTCCACGTGGTTACTATGCCAACGGAAAAGTGTGTGCAGGTACGGTACTGTATGACATGCTGGTGATGTAGTGTCCCTCTGTCTGCCATTATCAGGACAACAACAACACACACACACACACACACACACACACACACACACACTGTTAGGGAGAGTGGAAGAGAGACGGTGAGGGAAGGGAAGAATGAGAGAGGGATTGAGGCGAAAGTGGAACAGAGAGGGACATAGAGAGAACAAGAGAAAAGGAGAAAATATACAGAGAGAAGAGAGAGTCATTTCCTCTCCTCAGTCAACGACAGCAGTGTGTCAACATAACAGAAGACAGAGACAGTCAATGACAGTCAGAGCCAGTCTGAGACATCCACAGCCAGCCTGAAGGAGGTATTTCCTACCTGCCCATCAAAACAAAGACTACGTCCCAAATGTCACCCTATTCCCGACGGGCTCTGGTCTAAAGTAGTGCACTGTAAAGGGAATAGGGTGCCATTTGGGACACAGCTACAGGCAGATAGACAGGGGATCGAGGCATCACTTGTCGAGTTCCTAATCCTGGCCCTGAGGATCGGAATGTTCTGGAATGATAATAGAATCCCAGCTAACATGAACGTTCCAACAACTTTAGGGAACGTTCCAATTAGGTTTCAACTTGGTTAACAGCTAACCTTAGTGTTAGAACAGGTGAGAAGAGGAGACTGTCTCCGAGTTGTCCTCCACGTTGATGTCCGAGTCAACTGTAGATGATACATGGAAGAAAGAGGGAGAAACGCAGTTTAAAGTTGTGGTGTATGCTTTGTGTAAATCAGCTGAGTTCAAGGGGGGTTGAAGGTCATAAAATCATAGGGCACCTGTATATTCTCATGAACATGAACTGTTTATGAGGGATGTGTTTATGAGGATAATTGAATTTGTCTCTCGCCCTCGCTCTCCTCTGTCAACCCTCATTTTCTCTCTATTCGCTCCCTCTTCTCCTCCCTCCTCTCCCCTCCCCCTCTCCTCCCTCCTCTCCCCTCCCCCTCTCCTCTCTCTCTCTCCCTGCAGCCTGCCAATCGTCCTGTGCCACCTGTGAGAAGGACTTTGAATGCTCGTCCTGTGGGGGGTCCTTGCTATTAAACAACAGGCAGTGCGTGGCCGCCTGTGAGCTGGGGTCCTACAAGGACCACACACAGTGCCTGCGTGAGTACTTATATTTGTGTGTGTGTGTGTGTGTGTGTTTGCGTGCGTGCGTGAGTATCAATGACCCCAACATGGTTCCCATGGGAGTTCTCTTCTTGGCCAGTTGTTCAGATTTAGTTGGTCCATTGTGTATGGAAATGTTTTTTACAGCAGCAGTTCTCAGTCCATTCCTCAAAAGACTGCTAAAGAATGTGAATACCAGACAGACGGACGGACGGACGGACGGACGGGCAGGCAGAGAGAGAGAGAGAGAGAGAGAGAGAGAGAGAGAGAGAGAGAGAGAGAGAGAGAGAGAGAGAGAGAGAGAGAGAGAGAGAGAGAGAGACAGAGAGAGAGAGAGAGAGACAGAGAGAGAGAGAGAGAGAGAGAGAGAGAGAGAGAGAGAGTGAGATAGAGAGAGACAGAGAGAGAAGGAATAACCAGTCTAACTCCAGACTGTAGTTCAATTTCCCACCTTAAAGAACGTGACCAGGAGATGAGAATGCTCTCCCGCCACACCAAGTTCCCTAATGGAATACAAATCCACAGCTTTTCAGGAGCCCATTAGAGCGGATTAGGCAGGGGCTATCTCTAATAACATGCATCCTCTAGGGGAGGACTGAGT
>CM062490.1:48320467-48385467 GCA_031479575.1 Coregonus ussuriensis
TCTCTCCTCATCCTCTCTTCTCTCCTCATCCCCTCTCCTCTCCTCATCCCCTCTTCTCCTCTCACCTCTTCTCTCCTCATCCCCTCTTCTCCTCTCACCTCTTCTCCTCTCACCTCTTCTCTATCCAGATGACCAGATATTTGTAAGCAGGGGCACGATCAATATGGACATAATCCGAAGTACATATGCTTAAATCATCAGAGTTATTTTTATACGCCCTAGAGAACAACATATACTTAATTTGAAAATGAATGAAAATGAATGAATCAAGGATTCTAATATTTTAGCTAGGCAAGAAAGTTTAGAAATACGCTGATAATTATTTAGGTCACAAGGGCCACCTTCCAAACCTTGGGGGTAGTACCAGATATAATATTCAGGTTACAAATATGGGTTAATGATTCAGCAATAAGGGGGGCAAAGCTGCAGCTCCTTCAGGGTTATCTTTGGTCTCTTTGTTGCCTCTCTGATTAATGCCCTCCTTGCCTGGTCCGTTTTGGTGGGCGGCCCTCTCTTGGCAGGTTTGTTGTGATGCCATATTCTTTCAATTTTTTAATAATGGATTTAATGGTGCTCCGTGGGATGTTCAAAGTTTCAGGTATTTCTTTATAACCCAACCCTGACCTTGGTCTTCATGGTGCTGCTTGCTTGGTGGTGCCCCTTGCTTAGTGGTGTTGCAGACTCTGGGGCCTTTCAGAACAGGTGTATATATACCGAGATCATGTGACAGATCATGTGACACTTAGATTGCACACAGGTGGACTTTATTTACCTAATTATGTGACTTCTGAAGGTAATTGGTTGCACCAGATCTTATTTAGGGGCTTCATAGCAAAGGGGGTGAATACATATGCACGCACCACTTCTCCGTTATTAATTTTGTTTAAATTTTTTGAAACAAGTACTTTTTTTCATTTCACTTCACCAATTTGGACTATTTTGTATATGTCCATTACATGAAATCCAAATAAAAATCCATTTAAATTACAGGTTGTAATGGAACAAAATAGGAAAAATGCCAAGGGCGATGAATACTTTTGCAAGGCACTATTTCAAGAATAAAGTCCTTGTTACTAAAGCCAATTCATTCTAAAGTACAGTGCCTTGCAAAAGTATTTTAATAGTAGTGAGAAGAGAGAGACAGACAGATTCAGACAGAGAGACAGAGAGAGAGAGAGAGAGAGAGAGAGACAGACAGAGAGAGAGACAGACAGAGAGAGAGAGAGAGAGAGAGAGAGAGAGAGAGACAGAGAGACAGAGAGACAGAGAGACAGAGAGACAGAGAGAGAGAGAGGAATGTGAGTTACAGATTTGTAATTCTCATGGAAAGTAATACTAAGAAGCGATAGATATTTTCTATGTCCGCTATTTCTATGCTTCCCGTTCTTAAGTTTCGTTTTTGCATCTTTTACTTTCAGTTTTGTACACCAGCTTCAAACAGCTGCAAATACAATATTTTTGGTTATGGAAAATAAATTTCACAGCGGTTTAGATGATACAATGATTCTGCTTGTTTTGTCACATCAACTGAAAGTAGGTGAACTATTAGAATTTTTGCAACCAGGAAATGGCGGAGCGATTTCTGCATAGTGCACCTTTAATCAGACTCCTCCTTTCACACCCTATCACCCTCCCTCAATTAAATTAAATTCAAAGGGCTTTATTGGCATGTGAAACATGTGTTTAAATTGCCAAAGCAAGTAAAGTAGATAATAAACTAAAGTGAAATAAACAATATAAAATTAACAGTAAACATTACACTCACAAAAGTTTCAAAGGAATAGAGACATTTCAAATGTCATATTATGGCAATGTACAGTGTTATAACGATGTGCAAATAGTTAAAGTACAAAAGGGAAAGTAAATAAACATAAATATGGGTTGTATTTACAATGGTGTTTGTTCTTCACTGGTTAACCTTTTCTTGTGGCAACAGGTCACAAAAATTGCTGCTGTGATGGCACACTGTGGTATTTCACCCAATCAAAATGTGATTTGTTTTCAAATTCTTTGTGGATCTGTGTAATCTGAGGGAAATATGTGTCTCTAATATGGTCATACATTTGGCAGGAGGTAAGGAAGTGCAGCTCAGTTTCCACCTCATTTTGTGGGCAGTGTGCACATAGCCTGTCTTCTCTTGAGAGCCAGGTCTGCCTACGGTGGCCTTTCTCAATAGTAAGGCTATGCTCACTGAGTCTGTACATAGTCAAAGCTTTCCTTAATTTTGGGTCAGTCACAGTGGGAAGGTATTCTGCCACTGTGTACTCTCTGTTTAGGGCCAAATACCATTCCAGTTAGCTCCGTTTTTTTGGTTAATTCTTTCCAATGTGCCAAGTAATCTTTTTGTTTTCACATGATTTGGTTGGGTCTAATTGTGTTGCTGTCCTGGGGCTCTGTGGGGTCTGTTTGTGTTTGTGAACAGAGCCCCAGGACCAGCTTACTTAGGGGACTCTTCTCCAAGTTCATCTCTCTGTAGGTGATGGCTTTGTTGTGGAAGGTTTGGGAATCGCTTCCTTTTAAGTGGTTGTAGAATTTAACAGCTCTTTTCTGGATTTTGATAATTAGTGAGTATCGGCCTAATTCTGCTCTGCATGCATTATTTGGCGTTTAATGTTGTACACAGAGGATATTTTTGCAGAATTCTGCATGTCTCAATTTGGTGTTTGTCCCATTTTGTGAATTCTTGCTTGGTGAGCGGACCCCAGACCTCAACACCAAAAAGGGCAATAGGTTCTATAACTGATTCAAGTATTTTTCCTTTTGATGGCGTAGAAGGCCCTTCTTGCCTTGTTTCTCAGATCGTTCACAGCTTTGTGGAAGTAACCTGTGGTGCTGATGTTTAGGCTGAGGTATGTATAGTTTTTTGTGTGCTCTAGGGCAACGGTGTGTAGATGGAATTTGTATTTGTGGTCCTGGCAACTGGACCTTTTTTGGAACACAGTTATTTTTGTCTTACTGAGATTTACTGCCAGGGCCCAGGTCTGACAGAATCTGTGCAGAATATCTAGGTACTGCTGTAGGCCCTCCTTGGTTGGGGACAGAAGCACCAGATGATCTCTCTCTCTCTATCTCTCTCTCTCTCTCTCTCTCTCTCTCTCTCTCTCTCTCTCTCTCTCTCTCTCTCTCTCGCTCTCTCTCTCTCTCTCTCTCTCTCTCTCTCTCTCTCTTCCTCTCTCTCAATTCAATTCAATTCAATTCAATTCAATAGACTTTATTGACATGGCAAGTTAAATTACTTACATTGTCAAATTTTACATATAACCAAGATGGTGGGACCAACAGCAATAATAATCTCTCTCTCTTTCTCTCTCTCTCTCTCTCTCTCTCTCTCTCTCTCTCTCTCTCTCTCTCTCTCTCTCTCTCGCTCTCTCTCTCTCTCTCTCTTTCTCTCTGCCTCTCTTTTTCTCTCTGCCTCGCTCTCTATCACCCTCTCTCCGTCTGTCTCTCTCTCTGCCACTCTCTTTTCTCTCCGTCTGTCTCTCTCTCTCTCTCTCTGCCTCTCTCTTTTCTCTCTGCCTCTCTCTCTCTCTCTTTTTGTCTCTTTCAGAAAAAGCTTTTCTCATGTTCTCACTGTCTATTAAATAATGATTATATAAATTACTCTATTTATATATTACACACACACACACACACACACACACACACACACTATATTAGCGGTGTTACAGGGAGGAAAATATGTGATACATTTTTCATCAGCTTCCATTGTTTCCTTTGTGAGTAAAGTTTTCTCTGCAGGCTGGCTGGATGGAACAAGGCTCAGTGGAGGCCAGGGCCACAGAGCGTCTCAGAGTGAACATTGGTTGCTGAGAAGATACATTTTACTCTTAGTCTTAAGCTATGCATGATGCCTCTTTAGTCAGAAGAGTCCACTACAGTCTACAGATATTTAAGAGACCTCATGAGCTGTCGTAACCAGTTAAGAGTTACCAGCAGGTGTCTTGATAATAGAACAATGCAGTCAGTGGTTTTCTGCTCCACGTGCAATTGCTTTGGAGTTGTAAAAATAATGTTTTGATATTTCTGTTTTGAAATGATCAATTCCATAAATAATCTAGACCTACATAGAACAGTAGGCCTTCTCTCTAGCACTTTTGAAAATTATTTCACAAAAGCCTATTTCACATGGCATGCCTAAATACATGTAAGCACCAGGCTAATAAATAAACACATTTTTCTTTAGATTATGTAATTACCTACACCATGTTATTTCAATGTATCCCTTTGGAGCACAACATCACATTTGCAACTCCAATACAGACACAGGAGAGGCGAAGGTCGAGAGTCATGCGTCCTCTGAAACACAACCGAGCCACACTTTTTGACACGGGTGCCCGCTTAACCCGGAAGCCAGCCGCACGAACGTGCTGGACGGCGCTGGGCCAATTATGCACCGCCCCATTGGTCTCCCGGTCGCGGCCGGCTGCGACAGAGTCCGGACTCTAGTGGCACAGCCAGCACTGCGATGCAGTGCCTTAGACCACTGCGCCACTCGGGAGGCCCTTGGTTAAGATGTTTTACCATTGCAACATGACATGTACAGTCACATTCACCGTGGTTGTCTGAAGCCTGCTGTAGAGTTCACAGCTGGAGATGCCTCATTGTGATTCCACATACTTGCAACAATGTCAATGAGCGTCATCAATATATTTCCTTTACGGTACCTCAAACTGTCATGATTACCAGCTGAGATAAACTTTTATGAGTGGATTTTACTCCTGGCTCTTAGTTTGTCTGGGCAGTGTCTTTACAGATCTGAGCTGGGAGTTATTTATTCTTTTAAAAAAAGGTTTTAACAGGATTCCTAGGACCTAGTCTGAGATGCTTTGTGGATATGGGCCCTGGACTCCCCAGCCACATCACATCTGATGACTGTGTGTGTGTGTGTGTGTGTGTGTGTGTGTGTGTGTGTGTGTGTGTGTGTCTGTGTGTGTGTGTGTGTGTGTGCCCCTTGCTGTGCCAATCAGTTAGGAGTGTGTGTGTATGGAATATTGGGAGGGACAGTGCAAATAGTCCAGGTAGCCATGATTAGCTGTTCAGGAGTCTTATGGCTTGGGGGTAGAAGCTGTTGAGAAGCCTTTTGGGACCTAGACTTGGCGCTCCGGTACCGCTTGCCATGCGGTAGCAGAGAGAACAGTCTATGACTAGGGTGGCTGGAGTCTTTGACCATTTTTAGGGCCTTCCTCTTGGTGTAGAGGTCCTGGATGGCAGGTAGCTTGGCCCCATGTGATGTACTGGGCCGTACGCACTACCCTCTGTAGTGCCTTGCGGTCGGAGGCCGAGCAGTTGCCATACCAGGCGGTGATGCAACCAGTCAGGATGCTCTCGATGGTGCAGCTGTAGAACTTTTTGAGGATCTGAGGACCCATGCCAAATCTTTTCAGTCTCCTGAGGGGGAATAGGCTTTGTTGTGCCCTCTTCATGACTGTCTTGGTGTGTTTGGACCATGATAGTTCGTTGGTGATGTGGACACCAAGGAATTTGAAGCTCTCAACCTGTTCCACTACAGCCCTGTCGATGAGAATGGGGGCGTGCTCAGTCCTCTTTTGTTCCTGTAGTCCACAATCTCCATTGTCTTGATCAATTTGAGGGAGAGGTTGTTATCCTGGCACCACACGGCCAGGTCTCTGACCTCCTCCCTATAGGCTGTCTCATCGTTGTCGGTGATCAGGCCTACCACTGTTGTGTCGTCTGCAAACTTAATGATGGTGTTGGAGTCGTGCCAGGCCATGCAGTCATGGGTGAACATGAGTACAGGAGGGTACAGAGCACCCACCCTTGAGGGGCCCCCGTGTTGAGGATCAGTGTGGCAGATGTGTTGTTACCTACCCTTATCACCTGGGGGCGGCCCGTCAGGAAGTCCAGGATCCAGTTGCAGAGGAAGGTTTTTAGTCCCAGGGTCCTTAGCTTAGTGATGAGCTTTGAGGGCATTATGGTGTTGAACACTGAGCTGTAGTCAATTAACAGCATTCTCACGTAGGTGTTCCTCTTGTCCAGGTGGGAAAGGGCAGTGTGGTAGGCTTGTGTCACTAGGCAGCTCGCAGCTGTGCTTCCCTTTGTAGTCTGTAATAGTTTGCAAGCCCTGCCACATCTGACGAGTGTTGGAGCCCGTGTAGTATGATTCAATTCTAGTCCTGTATTGACTCTTTGTCTGTTTGATGGTTCGTCGGAGGGCATAGCGGGATTTCTTATAAGCGTCCGGAGTGCAATAGAGATTGCATCATCTGTGGATATGTTGGGGCGATATGCAAATTGGAGTGGGTCTAGGGTTTCTGGGATAATGGTGTTGATGTGAGCCATGACCAGCCTTTCAAAGCACTTTATGGCTACAGACGTGAGTGCTACGGGTTGGTAGTCATTTAGGCAGGTTATCTTAGTGTTCTTGGGCACAGGGACTATGGTGGTCTGCTTGAAATATGTTGGTCTTACAGACTCGGTCAGGGAGAGGTTGAAAATGTCAGTGAAGACACTTGCCAGTTGGTCAGCGCATGCTCAGAGTACACGTCCTGGTAATCCGTCTGGCCCTGTGGCCTTGTGAATGTTGACCTGCTTAAAAGTCTTACACATAGTCATCCGGAACAGCTGATGCTCTCATGCATGCTTCAGTGTTGCTTGCCTCGAAGCGAGCATAGAAGTGAGTTAGCTTGTCTGGCAGGCTTGTGTCACTAGGCAGCTCGCAGCTGTGCTTCCCTTTGTAGTCTGTAATAGTTTGCAAGCCCTGCCACATCTGACGAGTGTCGGAGCCCGTGTAGTACGATTCAATCTTAGTCCTGTAATGACACTTTGCCTGTTTGATGGTTCGTTGGAGGGCATAGCGGGATTTCTTATAAGCGTCCGGGTTAGAGTCCCGCTCCTTGAAGGCGGCAGCTCTACCCTTTAGCTCAGTGCAGATGTTGCCTGTAATCCATGGCTTCTGGTTGGGGTATGTACGTACGGTCACTGTAGGGATGACGTCATCGATGCACTTATTGATGAAGCCAGTGACTGGTGTGGTGTACTTCTCAATGCCATCGGAAGAATCCCGGAACATATTCCAGTCTGTGCTAGCAAAACAGTCCTGTAGCTTAGCATCTCCATCATCTGACCAATTCCTTATTGACCGAGTCACTGGTGCTTCCTGCTTTAGTTTTTGCTTATAAGCAGGAATCAGGAGGATATAATTTTGGTCAGATTTGCCAAATGGAGGGTGAGGGAGAGCTTTGAACGTGTCTCTGTGTGTGGAGTAAAGGTGGTCTAGAGTTTTGTTTTCTTCCTGTGGTTGCACATTTAACATGCTGGTAGAAATTAGTTAGAACAGATTTAAGTTTCCCTGCATTGACGTGACTTTGAATACAACAATTCATAGTCACTCATACACTACCGGTCAAAAGTTTTAGAACACCTACTCATTCAAGGGTTTTTCTTTATTTTTACTATTTTCTACATTGTAGAATAATAGTGAAGACATCAAAACTATGAAATAACACATATGAAATCATGTAGGAACCAAAAAGTGTTAAACAAATCAAAATATATTTTATATTTGATTCTTCAAATAGCCACCATTTGCCTTGATGACAGCTTTGCACACTCTTGGCATTCTCTCAACCAGTTTCACCTGGAATGCTTTTCCAATAGTCTTGAAGGAGTACCCACATATGCTGAGCACTTGTCGGCTGCTTTTCATTCACTCTGCGGTCCGACTCATCTCAATTGGGTTGAGGTTGGGTGATTGTGGAGGCCAGGTCATCTGATGCAGCACTCCATCACTCTCCTTCTTGGTAAAATAGCCCTTATGCACATAGTTTTATAAGCACGCACGCACGCACGCACGCACGCACACACACACACACACACACACACACACACACACACACACACACACACACACACACACACACACACACACACACACACACACACACACACACACACACACACTCCTTCTCCTTCATCAGTATGACAGCCAGTAAGTGACCTCTGCTTCTGTTTCTCCTCTTGATCTGGTTCACTATTCAGACAGAGGTTCTGTTTCTCCTCCTGGTCTGGTTCACCATCCAGACAGAGGTTGGGTTTCTGCTCCTGATCTGGTTCACTATCCAGACAGAGGTTGTGTTTCTCCTCCTGATCTGGTTCACCATCCAGACAGAGGTTGTGTTTCTGCTCCTGATCTGGTTCACTATCCAGACAGAGGTTTTGCCTACAGATGTAGGATCTTACTTTGAGCCAGTTTGCTACAGCAGAACAATAATCCTGCAGCAACAGAAAATGTGAATTATTATGTGGATTATAATTAATTAACCCTTTAGATCAGGGGTGTCAACCTCATTCCACAGAGGGCCGAGTGTCTGCGGGTTTTTGACCTAGACAACCAGCTGGGGGGGGGGATTTCCTTACTAATTAGTGACTTGAATTCATCAATCAAGTCCAAGGGAGGAGCGAAACCCAGCAGACAGTCGGCCCTCCGGGGAATGGGTTGGACACATGATCTAGATGCTGAATGTGCAGTATATACTACAGAATATCCACTGAGCTAGGGGCAGGAGTGGAATAACCCTTTAGATGCTGAATGTGCAGTTTATCCTGCAGTATATCCATGTGTGGATTTGGAATTTGACATCAGGGTATCATCTCTTCCATATTGATATGTTTCTTCTCTCTCTCTCTCTCTCTCTCTCTCTCTCTCTCTCTCTCTCTCTCTCTCTCTCTCTCTCTCTCTCTCTCTCTCTCTCTCTCTCTCTCCCCTCCCCCTCTCTCTCTTTCTCCCCCCCCCCCCTCTCTCTTTCTCTACCCCCCTCTCTCTTTCTCGCTCCCCCCCTCTCTCTCTCTCTTTAATTTATCTCTCTATCTCTCCCTCAGGTTGCCATGCATCCTGTTCAGTGTGCTCAGGGCCGAGCCAGCAGGAGTGTGTGTCGTGTTCTGACCCGTCTCACCTCCCCAGAGATGGACTCTGTGTCCCGGACTGTGGACCAGGCTACTACACACAACAAAGAACCTGTTATGGTGAGCATCGAACCCATTGGGACTGTTTCCCCAGACACAGATTAAGCCTCGTCTTGAACAAAAAAGCATGGTCAATTGAGAATCTCCATCGAAATAACTTTTTACACCATTACTAGGCTTAATGTGTGTCAGGAAACCTGCCCATCAAATTAGAATGACTGGAACCTGTTATGGTGAGCATTAGACCATAGAGTTATAATATCTACATTCCCATTGGTTTAGGTCAACGTTCCGTGGTGAGTTGACCGGCGGCCATATTGAGTTATTTGAATTCTGTAGTTACTGTTTCTTAAAAACCGCTCTTAAAGCCATCTTCCTCATCTTTGTTTTTGGTAGAGGTTACACACAATTATATAATATCTCACTGGAAGTTATTTGTCAAAGACTTGTTAACCAACAAATGTAGGTGCAGCAGTGTGTGACTGCAAGGAAAATGACTATTACAGATTGTGTTTCATAAGGTTTAGGGCAGAGATGGGCAACTGCCGGCCATGCGGCCCTCCTTTTTGTAGGCGCGCGGACCGATAAAAAAACTTACTGTTGAGAGTTAGAATAATAGAATACACAAGGTGCCATTTAGAAATGTTGTGCATCAGCAGTCACTCAATTAGTCCATGTCAGCTAAAATGTTTCAGATTGGTAAATTAGTCTAGCGGCCAGCTATCTAAACTTGTAGTAAGCATGGTTGAATTTCCAACCAGGGTGGAGCCCATCGATCATCAGTTGTCATATTAAAAACTGCAAACATTTGCCTCCACCCTATGGCAAAATGTGTAGAATTTCAGGAAATTCACTTTAAAACATACTTTTTTTTCTCCTGAGGGGGGTTGCTAAACTGCTCGCGAGGTGGGGGGGGGGGGGTATGGATGTGGGTATGCAGACCCACGAGCCACTGCGGACCCTCATGATGAGTTTCGTTTTTTTGTGGCCCTCACCCCCATCAAAGTTGCCCTTCCCTGGCTTAGGGCCCAGTGTGTACCACATAGAGTTTTTATATGAAGTGAACTAGAGGTGAAGGTTTTGTTCATTTCTCTTTTATTTTCTGTAACCCACCAGAGTTTAGTCAACCTCCCCCACGTCGCGACTAAAGTGGCTAGTCAGCACTCCGCACACTGTTCATTACAACCAAAACAAAACAAACTGTTTTTTAATTACACTTTATCGTTATCTTAACGAGGATCCACATCTCCTAAAATAAACCACATGAATATCAATTGTTTCTCATTTGAAAGAAAAACATAGAAAAGAGTGGTAGAACGCAGCAGAAATAAATCCCTTCTGGGCCTTGAGCTGAGTGAGGGGCTGGTCCCACATGGCACCCTATGCCATATTTAGTGCACTACTTTTAACCAGGGCACATGGGGGAAGAGGGGAATGTAGAAAATAGGGTGCCATTTGGGATGCAGAGAGGGAGTTATCCTCCGGTTGAGATGGGCCATTCTCTTCAAAGTTCTGAAGGATCTATAGGAACATGGAGATATAACCTAACCTTTCCTGGTTAGTGTTTCCCTTTCCTGGTTAGTGTTTCCCTTTCCTGGTTAGTGTTTCCCTTTCCTGGTTAGTGTTTCCCTGCCTTTCCTGGTTAGTGTTTCCCTTTCCTGGTTAGTGTTTCCCTGCCTTTCCTGGTTAGTGTTTCCCTTTCCTGGTTAGTGTTTCCCTTTCCTGGTTAGTGTTTCCCTTTCCTGGTTAGTGTTTCCCTTTCCTGGTTAGTGTTTCCCTTTCCTGGTTAGTGTTTCCCTTTCCTGGTTAGTGTTTCCCTTTCCTGGTTAGTGTTTCCCTTTCCTGGTTAGTGTTTCCCTGCCTTTCCTGGTTAGTGTTTCCCTTTCCTGGTTAGTGTTTCCCTTTCCTGGTTAGTGTTTCCCTTTCCTGGTTAGTGTTTCCCTTTCCTGGTTAGTGTTTCCCTTTCCTGGTTAGTGTTTCCCTGCCTTTCCTGGTTAGTGTTTCCCTTTCCTGGTTAGTGTTTCCCTTTCCTGGTTAGTGTTTCCCTGCCTTTCCTGGTTAGTGTTTCCCTTTCCTGGTTAGTGTTTCCCTTTCCTGGTTAGTGTTTCCCTGCCTTTCCTGGTTAGTGTTTCCCTTTCCTGGTTAGTGTTTCCCTGCCTTTCCTGGTTAGTGTTTCCCTGCCTTTCCTGGTTAGTGTTTCCCTGCCTTTCCTGGTTAGTGTTTCCCTTTCCTGGTTAGTGTTTCCCTTTCCTGGTTAGTGTTTCCCTGCCTTTCCTGGTTAGTGTTTCCCTGCCTTTCCTGGTTAGTGTTTCCCTGCCTTTCCTGGTTAGTGTTTCCCTTTCCTGGTTAGTGTTTCCCTTTCCTGGTTAGTGTTTCCCTTTCCTGGTTAGTGTTTCCCTTTCCTGGTTAGTGTTTCCCTTTCCTGGTTAGTGTTTCCCTTTCCTGGTTAGTGTTTCCCTTTCCTGGTTGTGTTGATGGGGGCTAAGCAAACTGCAGGGAAGGTTTGGGTTGAATCAACATCTTTGTGGTAGACAGGAGTTAAGGAGCTTGTTTGAACATGTTGGTATTTTGAATAAATGCCTTGTAGCTAGGGTATACTGTATATAGGCTTACAAGTTGATTATTTGGCATGGGCTTATTAACATACATGTGTACCAGTCTTTTGTTGGGGTAGTTAAATACTAAAGGTACGTTTGACTTAGGGTGTTTTCACACATAGTTTTGAGCTAATCAGAGTTGTATTATTTGTTACATAGATTTTTTTTCATTTGGTCCGCTTGGTTTCACATTTGTATTTGTATTTATTATGGATCCCCATTAGTTCCTGCCAAGGCAGCAGCTACTCTTCCTGGGCTTTATTATGGATCCCCATTAGTTCCTGCCAAGACAGCAGCTACTCTTCCTGGGGTTTATTATGGATCCCCATTAGTTCCTGCCAAGGCAGCAGCTACTCTTCCTGGGGTTTATTATGGATCCCCATTAGTTCCTGCCAAGGCAGCAGCTACTCTTCCTGGGGTTCAGCAAAATTAAGGCAGTTCTACAATTTTAATAACATTACAATACATTCACAACAGATTTCACAACACATTAAGTGTGTTCTCTCAGGCCACTACTCTACTATCACATATCTACAATACAAAATCCATGTGTACCACAGGAGGCTGCTGAGGGGAGGACGGCTCATAATAATGGCTGGAACGATGCAAATGGAAGGGCGGAGGTGTGTGTTTCATGATTGTGTTTTTCCGCGTTATTTGTAATTTATTTTGTACATAATGTTTCTGCCATCGTCTCTTATAACCAAAAAGAGCTTCTGGATATCAGGACAGCGATTACTCACCTCGTATTGGACAAAGATTTTTTCTTCAACGAGGCGGCCGCGAAGGATATCATACAGACACCCGACAAGGCCCAAATCCCCGTCATTCGCGTGAGGAAGAGACGGAGATATCATGGACGTAGATCGGGGTGCCTTGTAAGGATCCGACGGCGAGCGAGTAAACTGCCTCTTCCATCAATCCTATTAGCCAATCTTCAATCATTGGATAACAAATTGGATGACCTAAGATTACGGTTATCCTACCAACGGGACATTAAAAACTGTAATATCCTATGTTTCACCGAGTCGTGGCTGAACGACGACATGGATAACATACAGCTAGCGGGCTATACGCTACATCGGCAGGATAGAACGGCTGACTCCGGTAAGACAAGGGGTGGCGGTCTGTGTATATTTGTAAACAACAGCTGGTGCACAAAATCAAATACTAAGGAAGTCTCGAGGTTTTGCTCGCCTGAGGTAGAGTATCTTATGATAAGCTGTAGACCACACTATTTACCAAGATAGTTTTCATCTATATTTTTCATAGCTGTCTATTTACCACCACAAACCAATGCTGGCATTAAGATTGCACTGAATGAGTTGTACAAGGCCATAAATCAACAGGAAAACGCTCATCCAGATGCAGCGCTCCTAGTGGCCGGGGACTTTAATGCAGGGAAACTTAAATCCGTTCTACCTAATTTCTACCAGCATGTTAAATGTGCAACCAGAGGGAAAAAAAACTCTAGACCACCTTTACTCCACACACAGAGACGCATACAAAGCTCTCCCTCGCCCTCCATTTGGCAAATCTGACCATAACTCTATCCTCCTGATTCCTGCTTATAAGCAAAAACTAAAGCAGGAAGCACCAGCGACTCAGTTAATAAAAAAGTGGTCAGATGACGCAGATGCTAAGCTACAGGACTGTTTTGCTAGCACAGACTGGAACATGTTCTGGGATTCTTCAGACAGCATTGAGGAGTACACCACATCAGTCACTGGCTTCATCAATAAGTGCATCGATGATGTCGTCCCCACAGTGACCGTACGTACATACCCCAACCAGAAGCCATGGATTACAGGAAACATCTGCACTAAGCTAAAGGATAGAGCTGCCGCTTTCAAGGAACGGGACTCTAACCCGGACGCTTATAAGAAATCCCGCTATGCCCTCCGACGAACCATCAAACAGGCAAAGAGTCAATACAGGACTAAGATTGAATCGTACTACACTGGCTCTGACGCTCGTCGGATGTGGCAGGGCTTGAAAACTATTACAGACTACAAAGGGAAGCACAGCCGCGAGCTGCCCAGTGACACAAGCCTACCAGACGAGCTAAACCACTTCTATGCTCGCTTCGAGGCAAGCAACACTGAAGCATGCATGAGAGCACCAGCTGTTCCGGATGACTATGTGATCACGCTCTCCGTAGCCGATGTGAGTAAGACTTTTAAGCAGGTCAACATTCACAAGGCCGCAGGGCCAGAAGGATTACCAGGACGTGTACTCCGAGCATGTGCTGACCAACTGGCAAGTGTCTTCACTGACATTTTCAACATGTCCCTGAATGAGTCTGTAATACTAACATGTTTCAAGCAGACCACCATAGTCCCCGTGCCCAAGGACTCTAAGATAACCTACCTAAATGACTACCGACCCGTAGCACTGACGTCTGTAGCCATGAAGTGCTTTGAAAGGCTGATCATGGCTCACATCAACAGCATTATCCCAGAAACCCTAGACCCACTCCAATTTGCATACCGCCCCAACAGATCCACAGATGATGCAATCTCTATTGCACTCCACACTGCCCTTTCCCACCGGGACAAGAGGAACACCTACGTGAGAATGCTATTCATTGACTACAGCTCAGCATTCAACACCATAGTGCCCTCTAAGCTCATCACTAAGCTAAGGATCCTGGGACTAAACACCTCCCTCTGCAACTGGATCCTGGACTTCCTGACGGGCCACCCCCAGGTGGTAAGGGTAGGTAACAACACATATTCCACACTGATCCTCAACATGGGGGCCCCTCAGAGGTGCGTGCTCAGTCCCCTCCTGTACTCTCTGTTCACCCATGACTGCATGGCCAGGCACGACTCCAACACCATCATTAAGTTTGCCGACGACACAACAGTGGTAGGCCTGATCACCGACAACGATGAGACAGCCTATAGGGAGGAGGTCAGAGACCTGGCCGTGTGGTGCCAGGACAACAACCTCTCCCTCAACGTGACCAAGACAAAGGAGATGATTGTGGACTACAGGAAAAAAAAGAGGACTGAGCACGCCCCCATTCTCATCGACGGGGCTGTAGTGGAACAGGTTGAGAGCTTCAAGTTCCTTGGTGTCCACATCACCAACGAACTATCATGGTCCAAACACACCAAGACAGTCGTGAAGAGGGCACGACAAAGCCTATTCCCCCTCAGGAGACTGAAAATATTTGGCATGGGTCCTCAGATCCTCAAAAAATTCTACAGCTGCACCATCGAGAGCATCCTGACTGGTTGCATCACCGCCTGGTATGGCAACTGCTTGGCCTCCGACCGCAAGGCACTACAGAGGGTAATGCGTACGGCCCAGTACATAACTGGGGCCAAGCTTCCTGCCATCCAGGACCTCTATACCAGGCGGTATCAGAGGAAGGCCCTAAAAATTGTCAAAGACTCCAGCCACCCTAGTCATAGACTGTTCTCTCTGCTACCGCACGGCAAGCGGTACCGGAGTGCCAAGTCTAGGTCCAAAAGACTTCTCAACAGCTTCTACCCCCAAGCCATAAGACTCCTGAACAGCTAATCATGGCTACCTGGACTATTTGCACTGCCCCCCCACCCCATCCTTTTTACGCTGCTGCTACTCTGTTAATTATTTATGCATAGTCACTTTAACTCTACCCACATGTACATATTACTTCAACTATCTCAACTAGCCGGTGCCCCCGCACATTGACTCTGCACCGGTACCCCCTGTATATATAGCCTCCCTACTGTTATTTTATTTTACTTCTGCTCTTTTTTTCTCAACACTTTTTTTGTTGTTTTATTTTTACTTTTTTTGTAAAAAATAAATGCACTGTTGGTTAAGGGCTGTAAGTAAGCATTTCACTGTAATGTCTGCACCTGTTGTATTCGGCGCATGTGACCAATACAATTTGATTTGATTTGATTTGATTTGAGGACTGTGGGCTCTCCTCCGTGGCCGACGTGAGTAAGACATTTAAGCATGTTAACCCCCGCAAGGCTGCCGGCCCAGACGGCATCCCTAGCCGCGTCCTCAGAGCATGCACAGACCAGCTGGCTGGTGTGTTTACGGACATATTCAATCTCTCCCTAACCCAGTCTGCTGTCCCCACATGCTTCAAGATGGCCACCATTTTTCCTGTACCCAAGAAAGCAAAGGTAACTGAACTAAATGACTAATGGACTTCATGACGGGCCACCACCAGGTGGTAAAGGTAGGAAACAAAATTTCGCTGATCCTCAACACTGGGGCCCCTCAATGTTGTGTGCTCAGCCCCCTCCTGTACTCCCTGTTCACCCATGACTGCGTGGCCAAGCACGCCTCCAACTCAATCATTAAGTTTGCAGATGACACAACAGTAGTAGGCTTGATTACCAACAATGACGAGACAGCCTACAGGGAGGAGGTGAGGGCTCTGGGAGTGTGGTACCAGGAAAATAACATCTCACTCAACATCAACAAAACAAAGGAGATGATCGTGGACTTCAGGAAACAGCATAGGGTGCACCCCCCTATCCACATTGACGGGACTGCAGTGGAGAAGGTGGAAAGCTTCAAGTTCCTTGGCGTACACATCACTGACAAACTGAAATGGTCCACCCACGCAGACAGTGTGGTGAAGAAGGCTCAACAGAGCCTCTTCAACCTCAGGAGGCTGAAGAAATTTGGCTTGGCACCTAAAACCCTCACAAACTTTTACAGTTGCACAATTGAGAGCATCCTGTCGGGCTGTATCACTGCCTGGTACGGCAACTGCACCGCCCGCAACCGCAGGGCTCTCCAGAGGGTGGTGCGGTCTGCCGAACGCATTACCGGGGGCAAACTACCCGCCCTCCAGGATACCTACAGCACCCGATGTCACAGGAAGGCCAAAAAGATCATCAAGGACATCAACCACCCGAGCCACTGCCTGTTCACCCTGTTATCATCCAGAAGGCGAGGTCAGTACAGGTGCATCAAAGCTGGGACCGAGAGACTGAAAAACAGTTTCTAATCTCAAGGCCATCAGACTGTTAAATAGCCATCACTAGCACATTAGAGGCTGCTGCTGCCTTTTGAAATCACTGGCCACTTTAATCATCTTTACATATCTTGCATTACTCATCTCATATGTATATACTGTATTCTATAATATTCTACTGTGTCTTAGTCCAAGCCGCTCTAACATTGCTCGTCCATATATGTATATATTCTTAATTCCATTCCTTACTTAGATTTGTGTGTATTGGGTATATGTTGTGAAATTGTTAGATATTACTTGTTCGATATTACAGCACTGTCGGAGCTAGAAGCACAAGCATTTCGCTACACCCTCAATAACATCTGCTAAACACGTGTATGTGACAAATAACATTCGATTTGATTTGATTTGATTTAAATGCGCTCCTACTCACAGAATGTTTCAGCCATATCAGGTTATGATGCTGTGTGCTGCATGTGATCAGTCAAACAACCAATCATACTGCACCACTCTTGTTCTTATCATGTGTTTGGTCTGGACTGCGTGCTCGCAGCGAACTGCACCACGGTACCACGTTGTTTAGTATGGATAGAGTGTTCACACCAGTCCAAATGAACCCAACTAAGGGGGTAAACGCATCAGAGTTGGGAAAAACAGCTCCAAACCAATTCGGTGTGAAAGCACCCTTATATGTGACAAAGAATATATCTCACACATATGCTGTTGAGCAGTATATTTTAAACTGTGTTATTAAAACAGTAAATTGTAGATACATTTCAAATGGTTAAATCTAATGTTTTTGCATATGTGTATGTCATCCCCACAGCGTGTGATTCGTCCTGCGCTACCTGTTACCCTGACAACCCCAAGTGCATGAGCTGCCCCCAGGGCTCTGCTATGCATCATGGGAAATGTATTTCCTACTGTCCAGAACAGCATTACCTTGATGTCCATGGCCGCTGCAGAGGTAAGCACCGCCATGCAGAGTTTACATTAATAACTCTCATACTCATGCTGTTTCAGTATTAGTGCTGAGCCAGATCAAAACCTGCACATGGTTTATAGTGTCTTCATGGCAGGCTTATGTCCCAGCCCAGCTCTAACATACCTGCTTCAACTAATCATCTCATCAATGCATTAATTGTTTTAGTGAATCAGGTTTTTGTTCATGCTGGGTAGGAACAAAGAACCTGCACTTGCTGAATAGCAAGAAAGGCATTTCACTGTAGATTTAATGTGACAATAAAAACTTGAAACTTGAACCTAGCTTGAACCCAGCGTTTTCGTAATGTTGAAACTAGCCAAGTTCTGATTGGCTCCAACAGTGTGATTGACCTCTGACCTATTCACTCTCAGCCTGTCACAGCTCCTGCTGGTCCTGCTCCGGCCCCTCTGTGTCCCAGTGTACCCTCTGTTCCCAGGGACTGTCCTTACACCAGGGCCAGTGTCTGGAGACCTGCGGAGAGGGGCTGTACCACCAGGATCAGACCTGCCACAGTAAGAGCCTTCCTCTGGGGTTTAGGAGTTTGGGGTTTAGGGTTTAGGGGTTTAGGGTTTAGGGGTTTGGGGTTTAGCGGTTTAGGGTTTAGGGGTTTAGGGTTTGGGGTTTAGGGGTTTAGGGTTTAGGGGTTTGGGGTTTAGCGGTTTAGGGTTTAGGGGTTTAGGGTTTGGGGTTTAGGGGTTTAGGGTTTAGGGGGTTTGGGTTTAGGGGTTTAGGGGTTTAGGGTTTAGGGGGTTTGGGTTTAGGGTTTAGGGGTTTAGGGGTTTAGGGTTTAGGGGGTTTGGGTTTAGGGGTTTAGGGGTTTAGGGGTTTAAGGTTTAGGGAGTTTGGGTTTATGGGTTTAGGGTTTAGGGGTTTAGGGGTTTGGGGTTTAGGGGTTTAGGGTTTAGGGGTTTGGGGTTTAGCGGATTAGGGTTTAGGGGGTTTGGGTTTAGGGGTTTAGGGTTTAGGGTTTAGGGGTTTAGGGGTTTAAGGTTTAGGGAGTTTGGGTTTATGGGTTTAGGGTTTAGGGGTTTAGGGGTTTAGGGTTTAGGGGTTTAGGGGTTTAGGGGTTTAGGGTTTAGGGGTTTAGGGGTTTAGGGTTTAGGGGTTTAAGGTTTAGGGAGTTTGGGTTTATGGGTTTAGGGTTTAGGGGTTTAGGGGGTTTAGGGGTTTAGGGGTTTAGGGGGTTTGGGTTTAGGGGTTTAGGGTTTAGGGGTTTAGGGCTTGAGTTGGGCTTAAGGTTACTATAAGCTTCGTGCCTGCACGTGGGTGGAGTGGGATTTTTGGAGTAGCGGACACCTTTTGGTAACATGATGTCCTCACCGGTCCCACTCCCATTCACAAGGGGGCGATTATTTTAGTATTTTCATTTTGTTAAAGCAAAGAAGAAGAGTCAACTTCCCTTGCTAGTAATAGCTAGCTGGCAGCATGGCTAAAAACATAGCAAGCTAGATAGCCTTTTTAGCTTCCCACATGTGCAATAATCAGATTTATAAAAAAAAAAAACATGCCTGGCAAATATTTGTATACTTGCCGGTGTATCCTAAAGCATTTTCCCAGTTTGATAATGCTGCATGTGTATTCATTCCCATATCAGGTAAAAATATAACATCATCATGTTTTGGTCACCAAAAAAACAAACCAAAAATGACTTCACCGTGTTCAAAGGAATATTCAGTGTCTGCTTTTTATTTTACCCATCTACCAACAGGTGCCCTTCTTTGTGAGGCATTGGAAAACCTCCCTGGTCTTTGTGGTTGAATCTGTGTTTGAAATTCACTGCTCGACTGAGGGACCTTACAGATAATTGTATGTTTGGGGTACAGAGATGAGGTAGTCATTCACAAATAATGATAAACACTATTATTGCACACAGAGTGAGACCATATAACTTATTATGTGACTTGTTAAGTACATTTTTACTACTGAACTTATTTAGGTTTGCAATAACAAAGGGGTTGAATACTTATTGACTTAAGACATTTCAGTTTCCTACTTTGACATTATGGGGTATCGTGTGTAAGGAAGTGACCCAAAATCTCAGTTTAATCCATTTTTAATTCAGGCTGTAACACAACAAAATGTGGAAAAGGTCAACGGGTGTGAATACTTTCTGAAGGCACTCCGTGTTTGGAACCGGTTCAGGGAACAGAACCGAATACCGGAAAAGAACCACATTTGTACA
Organism: Coregonus ussuriensis; assembly: GCA_031479575.1. Taxonomy (NCBI): domain Eukaryota; kingdom Metazoa; phylum Chordata; class Actinopteri; order Salmoniformes; family Salmonidae; genus Coregonus; species Coregonus ussuriensis. The sequence continues at coordinate 48,340,090 of CM062490.1, forward strand.
GGGACAGAATCAGAACCAGGAACGAATCAAATCAAGCTTTATTTACACAGCACATTTCATACATGGAATACTTCACAGGAAAAAACTGAAATAATAATTTACTACACAACAAACATAAGAGGATAAAAATCTAAAGAATAACAATAAAAAAGCACCCTAAGGAAAAGCAAAGCTGTCCACAGTTTTGGCCCCCCTCAGGTTCTCTGGCAGGCTATTCCAGAGGCTGGGGGCATAATAACTAAAGGCTGCCTCCCCATGCTTCTTGATCCTAGGCTTTGGGATAGTTAAAAGGCCAGTGCCAGAGGACCTGAGGGACCTACTGGGTACATAACTTAAAAGCATGTCTGTCATGTATTGGGGTGCACAATCGTGGATTGATTTAAAAACCAATATAATAATATTTAAATGTATTCTAAAACTCACTAGCAGCCAGTGCAGGTCCTCAACATTGTAGCTTCATTAAATAGTACCCGCAAAACACCAGTCTCAACGTCAACAGTGAAGAGGCGACTCCGGGATGCTGACCTTCTAGGCAGAGTTGCAAAGAAAAAGCCATATCTCAGACTGGCCAATAAAAAGAAAAGATTAAGATGGGCAGTCTGAGATATGGCTTTTTCTTTGCAACTCTGCCTAGAAGGTCAGCATCCCGGAGTCGCCTCTTCACTGTTGACGTTGAGACTGGTGTTTTGCGGGTACTATTTAATGAAGCTGTCAGTTGAGGACCTGTGAGGCGCCTGTTTTTCAAACTAGACACTGTATTTGTCCTCTTGCTCAGTTGTGCACTGGGGCCTCCCACTCCTCTTTCTATTCTGGTTAGAGCCAGTTTGCGCTGTTCTGTGAAGGGAGTAGTACACAGCGTTGTACGAGATCTTCAGTTTCTTGGCAATTTCTCGCATGGGAATAGCCTTCATTTCTCAGAATATGAATAAACGGACAAGTTTTTGAAGAAAGTTATTTGTTTCTGGACATTTTCAGCCTGTAATCACACCCACAATTGCTACTCAACTAGTCTCAAGAAGGCCAGTTTTATTGCTTCTTTAATCAGCACAACAGTTTTCAGCTGTGCTAACATAATTGCAAAAGGGTTTTTTAATGATCAATTAGCCTTTTAAAATGATAACTTGGATTAGCAAACACAAAGTGCCATTGGAACACAGGACTGATGGTTGCTGATAATGGGCCTCTGTACGCCTATGTAGATATTCCATTAAAAATCAACCGTATCCAGCTACAATATGGACAAAAAAATAGCTTTTCTTTGGAAAACAAGGACATTTCTAAGTGACACCAAACTTTTGAACGGTAGTGTACGTGAGTGACGATGGTGTCAATATTGGAATAGTTGTTCAGAACCGTGGGCAGGAGAGAGTTGATGTCATGGACACGGGCTCCTGGGTGACATTGGACCTTGGTCGGTCCACAGACCGTAGGCAAAGCTGTTTGATAGCTGGATCCGATTTTCACGGATAAATAGGTGGCCAGACTGCCTCCCCGATTTCCTACGCCTTGCAAGTGTCCAGTCTCCCATGGGCCACGTAGTTGAGCTTAACATCTGTCCGTTGAATTGGGACAGATCAACGCCGCCCGACTCATCGACAGCTTTGCTATAGGAGGCATTTAAAACTGAGATTCGGTTACAGCAAGGTCGGTGTACTTAGAAAGCAGGTTTACCTTTTCTCGCAGCTAACAGCCGGAGGATCTCTTCCCTAAGATGCTTGACGGTGGTGCATTTAGGGCAAACAAATCCCTGTCCATTTTCCACCTTATCTTCATCTTGTGATTGTGTGGAAATTATCTCACACCTGAAGCATTTGTGCCCAGCTGTGGATAAAAATACCAGTGGGCTAGCACTGCTAGCATTAGCCTGCTCTATTTTCACTATGGCTAGCAGCTAACTTAGCTACTTAACAGAAATCAAATCAAATAAAATTGTATTGGTCACATACACGTGTTTAGCAGATGTTATTGCGGGTGTAGCGAAATGCTTGTGCTTCTTGCTCCGACAGTGCAGTGATATCTAACAAGTAATATCTAACAATTTCACAACATATACCAAATACACACAAATCTAAGTAAGGAATGAATTAAGAATATATACATACAGTTGAAGTCGGAAGTTTACATACACTTAGGTGGAGTCATTAAAACTCGTTTTTCAACCACTCCACAAATGTCTTGTTACAAACTATAGTTTTGGCAAGTCGGTTAGGACATCTACTTTGTGCATGACACAAGTAATTTTCCCAACAATTGTTTAGACAGATTATTTCACTTATAATTCACTGTATCACAATTCCAGTGGGTCAGAAGTTTACATACGCTAAGTTGACTGTGTCTTTAAACAGCTTGGAAAATTCCAGAAAATGATGTCATGGCTTTAGAAGCTTCTGATAGGCTAATTGACATCATTTGAGTCAATTGGAGGTGTACCTGTGGATGTATTTCAAGGCCTACCTTCAAACTCAGTGCCTCTTTGCTTGACATCATGGGAAAATCAAAATAAATCAGCCAAGACCTCAGAAAAAACATTGTAGACCTCCACAAGTCTGGTTCATCCTTGGGAGCAATTTCCAAACGCCTGAAGGTACCACGTTCATCTGTACAAACAATAGTACGCAAGTATAAACACCATGGGACCACGCAGCCATCATACCACTCAGGAAGGAGACGTGTTCTGTCTCCTAGAGATGAACGTACTTTGGTGCGAAAAGTGCAAATCAATCCCAGAACAACAGCAAAGGACCTTGTGAAGATGCTGGAGGACACAGGTACAAAAGTATCTATATCCACAGTAAAATGAGTCCTATGTCGACAAAACCTGAAAGGCCGCTCAGCAAGGAAGAAGCCACTGCTGCAAAACTGCCATAAAAAAGCCAGACTACGGTTTTCAACTGCACATGGGGACAAAGATCGTACTTTTTGGAGAAATGTCCTCTGGTCTGATGAAACTAAAATAGAACTGTTTGGCCATAATGACCATTGTTATGTTTGGAGGAAAAAGGGGAAGGCTTGCAAGCCAAAGAACACCATCCCAACCATGAAGCACGGGGGTGGCAGCATCATGCTGTGGGAGTGCTTTGCTGCAGGAGGGACTGGTGCACTTCACAAAATAGATGGCATCATGAGGAAGAAAAATGATGTGGATATATTGAAGCAACATCTCAAGACATCAGTCAGGAAGTTAAAGCTTGGTCGCAAATGGGTCTTCCAAATGAACAATGACCCCAAGCATACTTCCAAAGTTGTGGCAAAATGGCTTAAGGACAAAAAAGTCAAGGTATTGGAGTGGCCATCACAAAGCCCTGACCTCAATCCTATAGAAAATGTGTGGGCATAACTGAAAAAGCATGTGCGAGCAAGGAGGCCTACAAACCTGACTCAGTTACACCAGCTCTGTCAGGAGGAATGGGACAAAATTCACCCAATTTATTGTGGGAAGCTTATGGAAGGCTACCCGAAATGGTTGACCCAAGTTAAACAATTTAAAGGCAATGCTACCAAATACTAATTGAGTGTATGTAAACTTCTGACCCACTGGGAATGTGATGAAAGAAATAAAAGCTGAAATAAATCATTCTCTCTACTATTATTCTGACATTTCACAATCTTAAAATAAAGTGGTGATCCTAACTGACCTAAGACAGGGAATTTTTACTAGGATTAAATGTCAGGAATTGTGAAAAACTGAGTTGAAATGAATTTGGCTAAGGTGTATTTAAACTTCCGACTTCAACTGTATATACATATATGGACGGGCGATGTCAGAGAGGCATGGACTAAGATACAGTAGAATAGTATAGCATACAGTATATACATATGAGATGTTTAATGCAAGATATGTAAACATTATTAAAGTGGCTAGTGTTCCATTTCTTAAAGTGGCCATTGATTTCTAGTCTATGTCTATAGGCAGCAGCCTTTAATGTGCTAGTGATGGCTGTTTAACAGTCTGATGGCCTTGAGATAGAAACTGTTTTTCAGTCTGTCGGTCCCAGCTTTGATGCACCTGTACTGACCTTGCCTTCTGGATGATAGCGGAGTGAACAGGCAGTGGCTCGGGTGGTTGATGTCCTTGATGATCTTTTTGGCCTTCCTGTGACATCGGTTGCTGTAGGTGTCCTGGAGGGCGGGTAGTTAGTGGGTAAGAGTGTTGTGCCAGTAACCGAAAGGTCGCTGGTTCTAATCCCCGAGCCGACTAGGTGAAAAATCTGTCGATGTGCCCTTGAGCAAGGCACTTAACCCTAATTGCTCCTGTAAGTCGCTCTGGATAAGAGCGTCTGCTAAATGACTAAAATGTAATGTAAATGTAGTTTGGGACACAATCTTGCAGTCTCAGCCGTAAAGGCTGACCGCGTCGCGTAATCAGTAGCAATACAAACTTTAGCTATGATTAAAAACGATTTAATAAAAACAAGAAACCGAGTGTTGACAGTACACTGTTCAGTTGCGCACTCTGATGATGTCTGTTGCGTGATGACATGGCTGATCTATACTGTTCCAGAATAGAACCGTTATTTAAAAGCATGGGAACCACTTCATAACGTTATTTTACGTTCCGGGCATTTGTTTTCAGTCCCACAAAAAAAATGCAACAAAGCCCTCACTCTTTCACTTACATTATATGTTTACATTTACGTAACTTAGCAGACATGTCACTCAGAAATGTATTGCCAGTGTGTGTTTAGGAATCCTGCCCCTCCCCCTTCCGAAGCATAGGCTGCTCTAGCCTACTGATGTCACGATTGTGATTCAGAAATTAGGGAGAGATTTTTAATTAGAGAAGAATGAATTAACTTTTTCAATGCTAGTTACAGATACTATAGTTATTGCGTTTCACATTGGATTTATTAACTACAAAAAAACGAAAGATGTGTTTTTAATTCTGGTGCCGCTCAGCACACACGAGCTTGTTGGTCCAATGTTAAAGCCAACTCCTGAAATTCAGATAATGCATGTCATAACAAGATGCCCAGCGTTTCAAGCCAAGCCTCCTCCTCCACCCTCTCTCCCCAGTCGCTTCTCACCCCCTACCCTTGTCTGTCCATCGCGCATAAACAAATCTATAGCTTGCCCGCTCCACAGTAAGCTGCTCTATCCGCACTGATTGGTGAAGTCATTTAATTTTGAGCTAATGTAAAAAAAAAAAAAATCTGATTTCAGACGTTTTTAAAAGGAAAATAAAGGAACAATATAAGACGTTACTTCTTTTGGGTTCGAACCGGCTCAGAACTTTATTTTGCAGTTCGGAACAGTGGAACGGAATAAAAAAATAAAAAAAATGGTACGACACGATTGGAAAACGACATTTCGGTAAAATATGTATTTTTAGAAGTAGTTTGACTTTAACACCCCCATCCTACCATCTCCCCTATTGTAGTATACCACCTATCGTTGTGAGTGTGTGTGTATGTATGTATGTATGTGTAAAGTCTGACTTAAGTGGTTTTCTCTCTCTCTAGCCTATGAGAAGCTTCTAAAGCCATGACATCATTTTCTGGAATTTTCCAAGCTGTTTAAAGGCACAGTCAACTTAGTGTATGTAAACTTCTGACCCACTGGAATTGTGATACAGTGAAATAATCTGCAAAATTACTTGTGTCATGCACAAAGTAGATGTCCTAACCGACTTGCCAAAACGATAGTTTGTTAACAAGAAATGTGTGGAGTGGTTGAACAACGTGTTTTAATGACTCCAACCTAAGTGTATGTAAACTTTCCGACTTCAACTGTACGTGTAAAAGTCTGACTTAAGTGGTTTTCTCTCTCTCTCCGCAGTCTGCCACCCATCTTGTAGGTGGTGTGTAGGTCCTCTGTCCTCTGACTGTCTGAGGTGTCTCAAACCTGAGGAGGCTCTGCAGCCACAGAACAGTCACACAGGCAGAGCAACACCCCATGGAGTGTGTGTGGACAGATGTCCCACTCGCTTCTACCTGGATGCACTACACACCTGCAGAGGCAAGTAGATGATGTGTGTTCATGTATGTGTGTGTGTGTGTATGTATGTGAGTGGTGTGCATGTGTGTTACAACATAGCGGCAACATTTCCGTGCGGTGTTGGTTTTGATTTTGGGGGTTACACGTACGATCAACATTAAACATACTCAACAAAATGTACCATATCTATGTCTCTGACACCTCAGTCGCCCCCTCCACCTTACTGTGTCTCTGGCAGAATGTCTTCGGTCTATGACTGAGAACCAGTGTGAGATATGAACACAGCTACCTTCGGGCACGTACACACACACTCTGCCTGTCATTAGGGACTGAAGGCCACTCTGTGTAAAACACACACACACACACACCAGCAATGTTCTCTTCTCAGTGCCGCCATTTTCCTTCGGGCTTAGAGATAACTACTAGTCCTCCTGTTTATAGTCTTTCCCGCAGCTGGGTTTCACTAGAACTCTTCCACTACCACTCGCAAACCACAAACTCAGCTAGCTATTATGCTAATTGCAGAGTAAACTGTGCAAGAGTAAAACGATAGCTTCCTGACCCAGTTGGAGGTACTTGTCTTTCCGGAGAAGCTAAACGCTACTATCTGTGGTACATTGAATTGTTTAGACAGTGTCCTAATTTATTTCTACATCCCTGCATGTGGTGCAGCGGTAGAATGAAAGTGTCAAGAGAGATGTAAATTCAATCAGTCACAAATATGTTGAGCTTCAAAACCCACAGTATTTGTGTGCTTATGAGTGTTTCCTAAGCAACATGTCAGAAATGGCTTAGAGTTAATCCAGATAGGCCTACCTCAGTTGTTTGCTTACTCTGGATAGATGGATTGGAGTATTAAATACGTTTTCGTTTTTTACAACCTAATCTCTATTTTTGATATAAATGGAATGTTATAGAAGGGTCCAGACACCATTTTTGTGATTTCACTTGTTTTTGAGAAACTTAACCCCAAACAGCAAATCACTTGAACAAAAAAGATGAAAACAGGCTCCAAAAACATTTACATTTTACAGACGCTCCTATCCAGAGCGACTTACAGGAACAATTAGGGTTAAGTGCCTTGCACATCGACAGATTTTTCACCTAGTCGGCTCGGGGATTAGAACCAGCGACCTTTCGGTTACTGGCACAATGCTCTTAACCACTAAGCTACCTGCAAAGCTATCAGTATAGTGATACAGGTCGTTAGATGTTGTACACATGAAATTGTGTATTTATGAACTTTATCCACAACGTTATATTCCATTTTGTTGCGAGTCGAGCAATACCTCTCTGTCTGTTCTACAAGTAACTGCCAAAATAAAGGAAACACTTGAGTAAATTAGGAATACAAAGTATATTGAAAGCAGGTGCTTCCACACGGGAAGTTCCAGACACTTGTAGAATCTATGCTGAGGTGCATTGAAGCTGTTTTGGTGGCTCGTGGTGGCCCAATGCGCTATTAAGACACTTTATGTTGGTGTTTCCTTCATTTTGGCAGTTACCTGTAGCAGCAGGCTACACAGAGAATGGAACAGCTGGATAGGGGATACTGTTAGAGTCACACAAAAGGGAATATAACATTGTGGATAAAGTTCAGAATGACACAATTTCATGTGTACAACATCTAAAGACCTGCATCACTACACTGAGAACTTTGCAGTTTCTAAAAGGACAGATTTAGGTGTTTTTGTTCAATTGATTTGCTGTTTGGGGTAAGTTTCTCAAAAACAAGTGAAATCACAAAAAAAAGACTGTCTGGACCCTTCTATATAATTAAATTTACATCAAACATAGAGAATTGGTTGTAAAAAAGAAAACTTATCCTTTAAGGTTGCATTTCAAATGACACACTATTCCCTATATACTCTATAACAGAGTTAAAAACGTGTTGAAAGCTCACTCCACAGCTAGCTTGAAATGTTGCGTATGGAGCCATCCAATCGGTGCTTTTCGGTGGCTCAACCCATTGGAACGTTGTCAAGAAGGACTGTAATGTGTGTTTTGCGAAGCAGAAGATCGCTGGTCCCAGCCCAGTATGGGGCAGTCAGACAGAGGAGGACGCTAAGCTGTTAGCGTCACACTGACCCCCGTTACAGTGGAGGACGCTAAGCTGTTAGCGCCACACTGACCCCCGTTACAGTGGAGGACGCTAAGCTGTTAGCGCCACACTGACCCCCGTTACAGTGGAGGACGCTAAGCTGTTAGCGCCACACTGACCCCCGTTACATACAGTGCATTACTTTTGACCAGGGCCCTATAAAGGGGATTGGCTGCCATTTGGAATGCAACTGTTATTTTATTGCATCTCAGATATGTAATTTGTTTATTCACTTGATTCCAGACTATTCACTTGATTCCAGACTATTCACTTGATTCCAGACTATTCACTTGATTCCAGCCCATTGAGTGTAATCTAGTATGAGGCCAATAAATCAAAATCAAATTGTCACATTTGCTGAATACCATGAAATGCTTACTTAGAAGCCCTTAACCAACAATGCAGGTTTAAGAAAATAGAGTTAAGAGAATAAAAAGAAAAGAAAATAAAGTAAAAATAAGTAACACAATAAAATAACAATAACGAGGCTATATACAGGGGGTACCTGTACCCAGTCAATGTTTAAGGGTACAGGTTAGTCGAGGTAATTTGTACATGTAGGTAGGGGTAAAGTGACTATGGGGGACACCGCCTGATGGCAGGGAGCAATGCAAATAATGTGGACACCGCCTGATGGCAGGGAGCTTGGCCTCAGTGATGTACTGGGCCGTACACACTACACGGATCCATGCCAAATCTTTTCAGTCTCCTGAGGGGGAATAGGAGGGGCTATGCTATGGTTGGGGTTGGGTTCAATGGGTTCACTGTCAAGGTGTAGTCTATGTGCAGGCCAGCGGTGTGTGTGTGTGTGTGTGTGTGTGTGTCTGCAGGGTGTTTGTGTCCTGAAAACATCAATGGGGTGTATTGTGTTTTAAGAGCATGTCCAGACAGATGCTGAGCTTCCTCTAGGCTACTGTCTGTAGGGGCGGTCCAACACACACACACACACACACACACACACACACACACACACACACACACACACACACAAACACAACACAAACACACACAGGGGTAGAGATCGGGTGTCTTTATGAGAAAATTCCAGCCTGTAGTTCCGTCTATTCCATTGTCAACACACTCCTGTGTGTATGTGTGTATGTGTGTGTGTGTGTGTGTGTGTGTGTGTGTGTGTGTGTGCGTGTGTGCGTGTGCGTGTCTGTGTGTGTGTGTGTGTGTGTGTAGACAGAGATGGCCATTGTTGAAGGCTAAGTGGTGCTCTGTGTTAATGCAGGTTATTATATCCTGGTCTGAAAAACAGCTGGGTTATCTCCCTCTACTCAGGGACTGAGTCAGACCTGGGACAGCTCTCTCCCTCTACTCAGGGACTGAGTCAGACCTGGGACAGCTCTCTCCCTCTACTCAGGGACTGAGTCAGACCTGGGACAGCTCTCTCCCTCTACTCAGGGACTGAGTCAGACCTGGGACAGCTCTCCTTCTGCTCAGGGACTGAGTCAGACCTGTGACAGCTCTCTCCCTCTACTCAGGGACTGAGTCAGACCTGTGACAGCTCTCTCCCTTTACTCAGGGACTGAGTCAGACCTGGGACAGCTCTCCCTCTACTCGGGGACTGAGTCAGACCTGGGACAGCTCTCCCTCTACTCAGGGACTGAGTCAGACCTGGGACAGCTCTCCCTCTACTCGGGGACTGAGTCAGACCTGGGACAGCTCTCCATCTACTCAGGGACTGAGTCAGACCTGTGACAGCTCTCTCCCTCTACTCAGGGACTGAGTCAGACCTGGGACAGCTCTCCCTCTACTCAGGGACTGAGTCAGACCTGGGACAGCTCTCCCTCTACTCAGGGACTGAGTCAGACCTGGGACAGCTCTCTCCCTCTACTCAGGGACTGAGTCAGACCTGGGACAGCTCTCTCCCTCTACTCGGGGACTGAGTCAGACCTGGGACAGCTCTCCCTCTACTCAGGGACTGAGTCAGACCTGGGACAGCTCTCTCCCTCTACTCAGGGACTGAGTCAGACCTGGGACAGCTCTCTCCCTCTACCCGGGGACTGAGTCAGACCTGGGACAGCAGCTGAGTTCAGTATCCAGTGAATCAGTGACATTAATCAATCAATGAACTGCCAGGTAGAACCGTGTTTTGAACGAAATGGTGCACATTTTAGTTTTTAGCACTACACACCTGACTCCACTATTCAACTCCTAGCACTACACACCTGACTTCACTATTCAACTCCTAGCACTACACACCTGACTCCACTATTCAACTCCTAGCACTACACACCTGACTTCACTATTCAACTCCTAGCACTACACACCTGACTCCACTATTCAACTCCTAGCACTACACACCTGACTCCACTATTCAACTCCTAGAACTACACACCTGACTCCACTATTCAACTCCTAGCACTACACACCTGACTCCACTATTCAACTCCTAGCACTACACACCTGACTCCACTATTCAACTCCTAGCACTATACACCTGACTCCACTATTCAACTCCTAGCACTACACACCTGACTCCACTATTCAACTCCTAGCACTACACACCTGACTCCACTATTCAACTCCTAGCACTACACACCTGACTCCACTATTCAACTCCGAGCACTACACACCTGACTCCACTATTCAACTCCTAGCACTACACACCTGACTCCACTATTCAACTCCTAGCACTACACACCTGACTCCACTATTCAACTCCTAGCACTACACACCTGACTCCACTATTCAACTCCTAGCACTACACACCTGACTCCACTATTCAACTCCGAGCACTACACACCTGACTCCACTATTCAACTCCTAGCACTACACACCTGACTCCACTATTCAACTCCTAGCACTACACACCTGACTCCACTATTCAAATCCTAGCACTACACACCTGTCTCCACTATTCAACTCCTAGCACTACACACCTGTCTCCACTATTCAAATCCTAGCACTACACACCTGACTCCACTATTCAACTCCTAGCACTACACACCTGACTCCACTATTCAAATCCTAGCACTACACACCTGACTCCACTATTCAACTCCGAGCACTACACACCTGACTCCACTATTCAACTCCTAGCACTACACATCTGACTCCACTATTCAACTCCTAGCACTACACACCTGAATCCACTATTCAAATCCTAGCACTATACACCTGACACCACTATTCAACTCCTAGCACTACACACCTGACTCCACTATTCAACTCCTAGCACTACACACCTGACTCCACTATTCAACTCCTAGCACTACACACCTGACTCCACTATTCAACTCCTAGAACTACACACCTGACTCCAATATTCAACTCCTAGCACTACACACCTGACTCCACTATTCAACTCCTAGCACTACACACCTGTCTCCACTATTCAACTCCTAGCACTACACACCTGACTCCACTATTCAAATCCTAGCACTACACACCTGACTCCACTATTCAACTCCTAGCACTATACACCTGACTCCACTATTCAACTCCTAGCACTACACACCTGACTCCACTATTCAACTCCTAGCACTACACACCTGACTCCACTATTCAACTCCTAGCACTACACACCTGACTCCACTATTCAACTCCTAGCACTACACACCTGACTCCACTATTCAACTCCTAGCACTACACACCTGACTCCACTATTCAAATCCTAGCACTACACACCTGACTCCACTATTCAACTCCGAGCACTACACACCTGACTCCACTATTCAACTCCTAGCACTACACATCTGACTCCACTATTCAACTCCTAGCACTACACACCTGAATCCACTATTCAAATCCTAGCACTATACACCTGACACCACTATTCAACTCCTAGCACTACACACCTGACTCCACTATTCAACTCCTAGCACTACACACCTGACTCCACTATTCAACTCCTAGCGCTACACACCTGACTCCACTATTTAACCCCTAGCACTACACACCTGACTCCACTATTCAAATCCTAGCACTACACACCTGACTCCACTATTCAACTCCTAGCACTACACACCTGACTCCACTATTCAACTCCTAGCACTACACATCTGACTCCACTATTCAACTCCTAGCACTACACACCTGACTCCACTATTCAACTCCTAGCACTATACACCTGACTCCACTATTCAACTCCTAGCACTACACACCTGACTCCACAATTCAACTCCTAGCACTATACACCTGACTCCACTATTAAACTCCTAGCACTATACACCTGACTCCACTATTCAACACCTAGCACTATACACCTGACTCCACTATTCAACTCCTAGCACTACACACCTGACTCCACTATTCAACTCCTAGCACTACACACCTGACTCCACTATTTAACTCCTAGCACTACACACCTGACTTCACTATTCAACTCCTAGCACTATACACCTGACTCCACTATTCAACTCCTAGCACTATACACCTGACTCCACTATTCAACTCCTAGCACTACACACCTGACTCCACTATTCAACTCCTAGCACTACACACCTGACTCCACTATTCAACTCCTAGCACTACACACCTGACTCCACTATTCAACTCCGAGCACTACACACCTGACTCCACTATTCAACTCCGAGCACTATACACCTGAGTCCACTATTCAACTCATAGGGCCAGGATAAAGGAACACTGAGTTAGAAAATAAAACGATCAGTACATTGGCTCCCCAATACTATACTATACAGTACATCCCCCATTAGATTTAGAACCTGTTCTACAGAACAAGGAAGATAAAAGGATCCTGATCCAGATAATGAACAACACCATTGACTTATGATACATCCACTGCACAATACCAAGTGATGTAGCCAGCGGTATACTCTCTGGCTCCCTGTCAACTAATGTCACAGAGTCAAGCAGTAGAGGAGGAGAATGCCTTTGACAAACAGCTAGATCAATATGCACTCCCTCCCTAATCTGAGACAAATTACATATCTGAGATGCAATAAAATAATGGTGTGCGTTCCTAATGGCACCCTATTCCCTATATAGTGCACTACGTTTGACCAGGACCTGTAGTGCACTACGTTTGACCAGGACCTATAGCAAGCAAGCAAGTTTATTTATATAGCACAATTCATACATCGAAGCAATTCAATGTGCTTTACAAAGATGTTTATCAAAAGTAATGAAAACATCATCATAAAAAAAATAAAAAAAACATATAAAGATTAAAAATTTAAAATTTAAAATGGGATAAAAACATAGGAAGCTATAAGGCTAAACAGTGTGATTAAGTTTAAGTGCTCAGTCGTAGGCACGTGAAAAGAGAAGTGTTTTTAACCTGGATTTTAAAATGGATACTTTTGGGGCACATCTAAGATCTTCTGGTAGTTTATTCCAGTTGTGTACAGCATAAGTGCTAAATGCAGCTTCTCCATGTTTAGTTTGGGCTCTGGGCTCTACTAGCTGACCTGTGTTCATGGATCTAAGAGCCCTGCTCGGTTTATATTCTTCAAACATATCAGACATGTACTCGGGTCCTAAGCCATTCAAAGATTTATAAACTAAAAGCACCACTTTGAAATCAATTCTGTAACTGACTGGAAGCCAATGTAAAAATTTAAGAACCGGAGTGATGTGCTCCGTGTTCTCTTGGTCCTGGTTAACATTCTAGCAGCTGCATTCTGAATGAGCTGCAGCTGTTTTACAGTCTTTTTCGGGAGTCCTGTTAAGAGGCCATTACAGTAGTCAACCCTACTAGAGATAAAAGCATGGATGAGCTTCTCTTGATCTTCTTGGGACAACAAGCCTTTGATTCTGGCTATATTTTTTAGATGATAGAATGCTGTTTTAGTGACCGCTTTGATATGACTGTTAAATGTGAGGTCTGAGTCTATCAGAACACCAAGATTACTGTCACGCCCTGGCTCTGGGGACTCTCGTATGTTGAGCCAGGGTGTTCATTTGTTTATGTTCTAGTCGTTGTATTTCTATGTTGGCCAGGGTGGCTCCCAATCAGAGAGGGCTGTAGCTCGTTGTCTCTGATTGGGAGTCATACTTAGGTAGCCGTTAGGCATTCATTGTTTGTGGTTTCTTGTTCTTATTTGGTTTGTGTTCAACCGTAGACATCACGTTTTCGTCTGTTGTTTTGATCGTGTGATCATACTCTAATAAATATAATTATGTTCACCTTCAACGCTGCGCATTGGTCCTCCTCCTTAGACGATCGTGACAATTACGCACTTGATCGCTGGTTTTAAGGACCCGAGAATCCAGCTCTTTACTAATACTTGTTCTTTTATTTTTGTTGCCAAACACAATAATCTCAGTTTTATCTTGGTTTAATTGTAGACAATTTTGGTTCATCCAGGTATTTATGTGCTCTATACAGTGACACAGAGAGTCTATTGAGCTGTTGTCATACGGTTCGAGAGCCATCTATATTTGAGTATCATCAGCATAGCTGCGGTAGTTAATGTTGTTGTTCTGTAAAATTTGGCCCAGAGGTATTATATAGAGATTGAACAGAATCGGTCCGAGAACTGATCCCTGTGGAACTCCGCATGTCATAGCCACCCTATCAGATTCATGATTACCAATGGTGACAAAGTAGCTCCGGCCATCTAGATAAGATCTGAACCAATCAAGGACTGTCCCGGAGAGTCCTACCCACTTTTCCAGCCTATCTATAAGTGTTCCATGATCGACAGTGTCAAATGCTGCACTGAGATCTAATAGAACCAGAACTGTTACTTTATCAGAATCAGTATTCAGCCGTATATCATTTAAAACTTTAATCGGGGCCGTTTCAGTACTGTGGTGAGGTCGGAAACCTGACTGAAATTTGTCTTAAGAGACCGCATGAGGTCACAAAATTGCTGAGTTGATTGAAGACAACCTTCTCAATGATCTTGGCTATAAAAGGGAGATTTGATACAGGTCTACAGTTGTTCATTATAGATGCATCCAGTGTTCTCTTTTTTAATAGGGGCTTAATGGCAGCTGTTTTTAGAAACGTTGGGAAAATGCCTGATTGCAGAGAGATATTAACTATTTGCTGTAGGTCCATTGTTATAGAGTTAAAAATTGTTTAAAAAAAGTCTGATGGCAGTGTGTCGAGACAGCAAGTGGAAGCTTTAAGATGTCGAACTGTTTCTTCTAGGGATTTTTGATCAATTGTATTAAAATGCGACATAATAACCAAGTTGTGTCTTGGTGGTCGTGGTGACGGTACAGAGTCCTTTTTTAGACTGAGCAGTTTTGATGGTCCGTCTTATACTTATAATTTTTTCACTAAAGAAACACGCAAATTCATTACATTTCACAGTGGACACGAGTTCTGATGGTATCTGCTTTATTGGGTTTGTAAGCTTGTCGACCATGACAAATAGAGTGCAGGTATTGTTGATATTCTTGTTGTTCATTCCCGATAAATGTTGCTGTCTGTGCACTAAGTTTGACCAGGACCTATAGTGCACTAAGTTTGACCAGGACCTATAGTGCACTAAGTTTGACCAGGACCCATAAGCCTCTGGTCAAATGTAGTGCACGATATTTAAGAATAAGTTGCCATTTTGAACACACCCACTGCAGGCAGGCTGGCAGGCGACCGGCTGCTGTCTTTCTGCTTCTGTTGTCCTGCCAGCTGAAGGCAGCTGGACAACATTTCTATTTAATATGTATCAAGTACTGTGGAAGGAGGTGGTAAACTCAATTACTGAAACAGATAGCCCTTCTCAGTGTGCTGACAGAGAGAGAGCGAGGGGTAGGATTGGAGAGGCTGTCTTTCTCAATGCCACGGTCTGGGAGGGATTTTTCCAGGTCCTCACTTTGACATGTGAGGTCCCCATAAGGGACACAATCTAGACACAAACATACACATGCACATGCATGCATGCCACACACACACACACACAAACAATCAATAGGTTCCCATGAAAGGTGGTACCAGGAAGTTAGGCAGAGGTCACATATACGCACTCCTGTCTGTCTGACTGTCAGGTGTGGGCCCACGGATGGATACACTCTTAGAAAAAAGGATTTCAAAACGGTTCTTCGGCTGTCCCCATAGGAGAACCCTTTGAAGAACCATTTTGGGTTCTAGGTAGAACCCTCTGTGGAAAGGATTCTACATAGAACCCAAAAGGGTTCTACCTGGAACCAAAAAGGTTTCTTCAAAGGGTTCTCCTATGAGGCAGCGGAAGTAATAATAATAATAATATAATATACCATTTAGCAGACGCTTTTATCCAAAGCGACTTACAGTCATGCGTGCATAAATTTTTTGTGTATGGGTGGTCCCGGGGATCGAACCCACTACCTTGGCGTTACAAGCGCCGTGCTCTACCAGCTGAGCTACAGAGGACCACAAGTACCCTTTTAGGTTCTAGATAGCACCTTTTTTTTTTTTCTAAAAGTGTAGCGACAGTCTGTCTGTGAGTACACATAGCCTAGATACTGTGACTGCACAAAGAGGGAACGGGCAGAGTGCTAAACACAGGAATGGTCACAATAACAGACCGCTGGTCTGTAATTAAACTGCTATCTCTACATTCTGACTAGCACTTCCAGCCGAGGCAATACATTAAGTTTTAAAGAGACCTCATCTCCTCAAACACTGTTTCTTCAAATGTTTTTGCCCATATACAGTATTCAAGGAGATATCCAATACTGCGACTGTATCAAACGTTTCAGACTCAATGGAAAGTGGGTTACAGATAATAGATCAATCCCGAAGGTAAACCTCTCTTCTCTCCTCTTCTTCCCTTTCAGAATGCCACACTTCCTGTTTACAGTGCACTGGAGGAAGTGGTCAGAACTGCACATCCTGTGCCCCGCCCTACGTCCTCCAGGAAGGCCAGTGTGTCCCCAGATGTCCCCCAGGCTTCACCATCCAGGATAACACCTGTCAAGGTGGGGAAGACAAGCACACACACACACTAACACACACACACACACCACACACACGCACACACCTCGTTACTATTGACGGCTGCACACCATTACCTGGTAAACCAATACTGTCCACCCCTCACGTTAACTGACACACAGCAGACCCAGTCTGTTACAGAAGACGGACAATAAACAAGTCTGAAATTGGTATTTGAATGTGAAAAGACTGTAATGCCCTATTTGTGGGGACTCTTTGAAGATAACATTTGATTAACAATTGATTTTAAAAAATGCACACGCAGCACTTCTAGCTGTTGTAGAAACAGTTATCCTGGATTTGTTACTTTACTGTTTAGCATGGAAACACTACTGTATGTGAGTTGTCGAAACGATTCATTCTTTTCACATCGAATATCAAAAGGACATTCACTGAGCATTTCCCTGAGGCTGAATCAAAGTTATAGAGGGAAACATTATCATTCTCACCCACTTTAAGAACATGAGAAACAGAATACATTTTAAAAGTTACTGTGGAAAGTAATTTAATTCAGCAGTTCAACATCTCTGGGCAAAGCTTCTCCTTTTAAAGAATCTGAGGTACTTAAAGCAAGGGTGTCCCAAATGGCAACCTGTTCCCTACATAGTGCACTACTTTATACCAGAGCCCTATGACACCCTGTTCCCTACATAGTGCACTACTTTAGACCAGAGCCCTATGACACCCTGTTCCCTACATAGTGTACTACTTTAGACCAGAGCCCTATGACACCCTGTTCCCTACATAGTGCACTACTTTAGACCAGAGCCCTATGACACCCTGTTCCCTACATAGTGCACTACTTTAGACCAGAGCCCTATGACACGCTGTTCCCTACATAGTGCACTACTTTAGACCAGAGCCCTATGACACGCTGTTCCCTACATAGTGCACTACTTTAGACCAGAGCCCTATGACACGCTGTTCCCTACATAGTGCACTACTTTAGACCAGAGCCCTATGACACCCTGTTCCCTACATAGTGCACTACTTTAGACCAGAGCCCTATGACACCCTGTTCCCTACATAGTGCACTACTTTAGACCAGAGCCCTATGACACGCTGTTCCCTACATAGTGCACTACTTTAGACCAGAGCCCTATGACACGCTGTTCCCTACATAGTGCACTACTTTAGACCAGAGCCCTATGACACGCTGTTCCCTACATAGTGCACTACTTTAGACCAGAGCCCTATGACACCCTGTTCCCTACATAGTGCACTACTTTAGACCAGAGCCCTATGACACCCTGTTCCCTACATAGTGCACTACTTTAGACCAGAGCCCTATGACACGCTGTTCCTTACATAGTGCACTACTTTAGACCAGAGCCCTATGACACCCTGTTCCCTACATAGTGCACTACTTTATACCAGAGCCCTATGACACCCTGTTCCCTACATAGTGCACTACTTTATACCAGAGCCCTATGACACCCTGTTCCCTACATAGTGCACTACTTTAGACCAGAGCCCTATGACACCCTATCCCCTACATAGTGCACTACTTTAGACCAGAGCCCTATGACACCCTGTTCCCTATATAGTGCACTACTTTTTGGGCTAAATAAGTAATAGGGTGCTATTTGGGACACAACCCTACTCACCGGCTTTAACAGCTCGCTGGGGCTTCCTCCACAGACTCCTTCCTTTAATGGAATTAGCAGAAGGGTGCGATGTGGAGCCATTCGTTAGCAACGCCTCGTTTACCATCTTTAAACCTGCAGGGAGTTGGCCCTTCAGTGACCAACCGTCTTCAGGTCTCCTACTGAGTCTCTGCTGTCGGTCCTCCGTCTGCAGTTCACTGTAGAAGTGGAACAGTATTGTCTTTACACGATGTTGTGTTCTTTGAGGGAAGTTGGTCTAGATTGTGTCTTTACACGATGTTGTGTTCTTTGAGGGAAGTTGGTCTAGATTGTGTCTTTACACGATGTTGTGTTCTTTGAGGGAAGTTGGTGTAGTTTTCTGAGCAACCAACAGACGCCCTCCTCCTCCTCCTCTCCTCACCGCCTCCCCTGACGTCTTCCTCTCCCAGGGTGCCACCCGTCCTGCCAGGAGTGTAGCGGGCTGTCCCAGGCTGACTGTGTGTCCTGCCCCCCCCTGGCCAACTTCCACAACGGGTACTGCACTACCAGCTGTCCTGAGGGACAGTTCCTACACCCCAAAGGATACTGCCAGGGTAAGGGAGTGTGTGTTAGTGTGTGTGTGTGTTTGTGTGTATGTGTCTGTGTGTGTGTGTGGGGGGGGGGGGGGGGGGGGGGGGGGGGGGGGGTCAAGATATCAAGAAATTACTGAAGGATTTTCTAAGTAATTAAAAACGTCCCTGTGGAAATGTATTTGTCTAGGAACTTTAAGACAATCCCCTGGAGAAATGTATTTGTTTAGGAACTTTAAGAGAATCCCCTGGATAAATGTATTTGTTTAGGAACTTTAAGAGAATCCCCTGGAGAAATGTCTTTGTTTAGGAAACTTTTCAAGGACTACTTGAAGATACATGATGATCAAAGTTAGTTTAGTCATAAACAATATCCACTGTCCCTTGCCATTCACATGAAAACTGTCACTGAGCATGGTTACATGCACACAATAATATGATTATTGTGGATAGATTATAATAATAGTTTGTTTAAAACGTTTACATCTTTGCATGAAGAACCCTAAGAATCCTCCTCACATGGACACATCTGAAATCAGCTACTGGATTTCACATGACTGGGAATACAGAAATGCATCTGTTGGTCACAGATACCTTTAAAAAAAAGGTAGGGCCGTGGATCAGAAAACCAGTCAGTATCTGGTGTGACCACAATTTGCCTCATGCAGCGCGACACATCTCCTTCGCATAGAGTTGAATAGGCTGTTGATTGTGGCCTGTGGAATGTTGTCCCACTCCTCTTCAATGGCTGTGCGAAGTTGCTGGATATTGGCGGTAGCTGGAACACGGTGCCGTACACATCGATCCAGAGCATCCCAAACATGCTCAATGGGTGACATGTCTGGTGAGTATGCAGGCCATGGAAGAACTGGGTCATTTTCATCTTCCAGGAAAATTGTACAGATTCTTGAGACATGGGACACGAGATCCTGAGGCCCATTGTTGTGCCATTCATCCGCCACCATCACCTCATGTTTCAGCATGATAATGCACGGCCCCAGGTCCAGTCAGTTCCAGACCCTGGTGAGGACGACGAGCATGCAGATGAGCTTCCCTGAGATGGTTTCTGACAGTTTCTGCTGAAATTCTTCGGTTGTGCAACCCACAGTTTCATCATCTGTCCGGGTGGCTGGTCTCAGACGATCCCTCAGGTGAAGAAGCCGGATGTGGAGGTCCTGGGCTGGCGTGGTTACATGTGGTCTGCAGTTTTGAAGCCAGTTGGACGTTCTGCCAAATTCTCTAAAACGACGTTGGAGGCGGCTTATGGTAGAGAAATTAACATTCAATTATCTGGCAACAGCTCTGGTGGACATTCCTGCATTCAGCATGCCAATTGCACTCTCCCTCAAAACTTGAGACAACTGTGGCATTGTGTTGTGTGACAAAACTTCACATTTTTGAGTGAGTGGCCTTTTATTGTCCCCAGCACAAGGTGCTAGATATTAATCATGCTGTTTAATCAGCATCTTGATATGCCACAACTGTCAGGTGGATTGATTATCTTTGCAAAGGAGAAATGCTCACTAATAGGGATGTAAACAAATTTGTGCACAACATTTTTGAGAAAAAAGCTTTTTGTGGGTATTGGAATATTCCTGGGATCTTTTATTTAAACATTGGACCAACACTTTACATGTTGTTGTTCAGTGTACTTCTAAGACACATACATTCAGTTGTCCGAACTCACTTCACTCACTCTGAAGAGGGCGGCTCGCTCAGCTGGTGCTAGCACATCAAATACACAGCTGGAACGCCAATTAAGGTGTTTACATGTGCTAACAGGACGGGTAGCCTATTCTCTCTCTCGCTCTCTCTCTCTCTGTCTATATATATGATGCTTTAGAAGATGTCAACTAAGCACATGCTATATTTTTTGTTCTGTCATGCCAATTGACCCTCTGACTTTATTATTTCATTCCAAGTCATCATCTCATCTCTACAGAGCTGCTGTCTGACTAAATCACTATTTTAGTAGTTCTTCAAATTAAATAAGGCAGACTTTTATGACTGCTGAATACCAACTATCAAATCACTTAGATCATGCATTTTCAGGTAGAGATACCTCGCTAAGCAACAGCTGCTCTCTGTATCACCTCACAATCACGCATTCTTCTGTCTCTTCCGTAGCACACGTATAATAAAAACAGACCGGACAAGTAGATGTGCAATGGATTATGGTCATTGTAGTTAATTACCACGTTTTATGCGCTAAATTATGTAGAATATTGGGCCTGTTGGAAACTACAACTCCCAACTACACCGCACAGTTGAAGCTGGATCTGATTTATCTCTAGAGAAACTGTGCAATGTGCACATTGAGCTCACAGAAGAAAAGATAAACTAACAAAATAGAATGTTAAATAATTAAACCAAAGACGGTCAATTAGTTGTTTAAAAATCAAAAACTAACAGACAGTTAATCACTCAGCACTACTATTTACAGATGATGTTAAACAGCTCCTAACTGGCCCAGCTCGTTTAATATTTAACGGATCAAGCAGGGTGAATCTATCAGCTGTGGACTGGAGTCTTTTCTGGCTCAGTTTAGTCTTTGATGGCTGTGCATCTGGTGTTAAATCTTTCATCAGATCGCTCTTCTCTACTCTAACAAGAAGAGCCAGTAGACTCTATCGTAATTACAGTCATATATAAAACCTCAGATCTCCTCAGATCTCCTCAGCTCTCTATTCTCTAAGTTCATCTCTCTATTTGAATTCAAAGGGCTTTATTGGCACTCACTCTAAAGAGGGAGGCTCGCTCAGCTGGTGCTAGCACATCAAATACACAGCTGGAACGCCGATTAAGGTGTTTACATGTGCTAACAGGATGGGTAGCCTATTCTCTCTCTCTCTCTCGCTCTCTCTCTCTGTCTATATATATGATGCTATGGATGTCAACTATGCACATGCTATATGTTTTGTTCTGTCATGCCAGTTGACCCTCTAAATAGCACAAGTGCTGTCCTCGAAACTGTACTATCTCCACCCCCACCCTCCTTCTCTCTCTCAAAAAATGTTTTATTTTGGCCAGTGAACAGAGATCTTTCTGTGTGCCTAACAATGGGGGTGTCCATCTTGTACTTCTATCAGTATAACTAAAGGTTGTGAGCTTATATTCTTATTTACAATGACGGCCTACCCCGGACGACACTGGGCCAATTGTGCGCCGCCCTATGGGACTCCCAATCACAGCCTGATTGTGATACAGGCTGGAATTGAACCAGGGTCTGTAGTGATGTCTCTAGCGCTGAGATGCAGTGCCTTAGAACGCTGCGCCACTCGGGAGCCCTTCATACTGCCTCTGGGAAAAGAAATGTCCTTCAAGTTTTACTCATATAAAAATGCGTAACACTGTAATGAAAATATGAATGCAATAGACAACCATACATACGGCCTATTAGTGAAAATGGCAAACTGACTTCCAGAAAACGGGAAATAAGAAACAAATCCAAATAAACGTTATATTCTAGAAGCTTTTTGAAAGGATAGAAGAAAAATAGAAGACCTAAAAAAAAAAACGATCAGCATCTTAATTACATTACTAGAGCATCTAACTGTTTCTTTAAGAAAAAGGTGTCCCGCAAGGCTCTATTCTGATGCCACTCGGTTTTCAGGAATACGTCCTCTATTTATTAGTGCTTTTTGAGGTTGGTCCGGTTAAAAAATAATCACGGTTTTCGATTTCGGTTTCTATAATTTTTCTAAACATTAAATGCACTATGTGGGTTGAACGCTGTAACAAAACAGAATAAAACAATTAATAAAAGTCCCATGCTAGTAGTGACTCTTCTTGTGGCTCTTCTTGTGATCTATTTAACTTGCTTTAGCAATGTAAACATGTTTCCCATGCCAATAAAGCCCTTT
Organism: Coregonus ussuriensis; assembly: GCA_031479575.1. NCBI lineage: Eukaryota > Metazoa > Chordata > Actinopteri > Salmoniformes > Salmonidae > Coregonus > Coregonus ussuriensis. Next base: position 48,362,982 of record CM062490.1, read on the forward strand.
GAATTGAGATAGAGATGAACTTAGAGAATAGAGAGCTGAGGAGATCTGAGGATAGCTGAGGTTTTATATATGACTGTAATTACGATAGAGTCTACTGGCTCTTCTTGTTAGAGTAGAGAAGAGCGATCTGATGAAAGATTTAACACCAGATGCACAGCCATCAAAGATTAAACTGAGCCAGAAAAGACTCCAGTCCACAGCTGATAGATTCACCCTGCTTGATCCGTTAAATATTAAACGAGCTGGGCCAGTTAGGAGCTGTTTAACATCATCTGTAAATAGAAGTGCTGAGCGATTAACTGTCTGTTAGTTTTTGATTTTTAAACAACTAATTGACCGTCTTTGGTTTAATTATTTAACATTCTATTTTGTTAGTTAATTTTTTCTTCTGTGAGCTCAATGTGCACATTGCACAGTTTCTCTAGAGATAAATCAGATCCAGCTTCAACTGTGCGGTGTAGTTGGGAGTTGTAGTTTCCAACAGGCCAATATTCTACATAATTTAGCGCATAAAACGTGGTAATTAACTACAATGACCATAATCCATTGCACATCTACTTGTCCGGTCTGTTTTTATTATACGTGTGCTACGGAAGAGACAGAAGAATGCGTGATTGTGAGGTGATACAGAGAGCAGCTGTTGCTTAGCGAGGTATCTCTACCTGAAAATGTATCTCTAGAGAAACTGTGCAATGTGCACATTGAGCTCACAGAAAAAAAAACTAACAAAATAGAATGTTAAATAATTAAACCAAAGACGGTCAATTAGTTGTTTAAAAATCGAATTTTGTGGGCAGTGTGCACATAGCCTGTCTTCTCTTGAGAGCCAGGTCTATAGCAAGGCTATGCTCACTGAGTCTGTACATAGTCAAAGCTTTCCTTCAATTTGGGTCAGTCACAGTGGTCATGTATTCTGCCACTGTGTGCTCTCTGTTTAGGGCCAAATAGCATTCTAGTTTGCTCAGTTTTTTTGTAAATTTTTTCCAATATGTAAAGTAATTATCTTTTTGTTTTCTCATGATTTGGTTTAGTCTAATTGTGTTGCTGTCATGGGGCTCTGTGGGGTCTGTTTGTGTTTGTGAACAGAGCCCCAGGACCAGCTTACTTAGGGGACTCTTCTCCAGGTTCATCGCTCTGTAGGTGATGGCTTTGTTAGGGATGGTTTGGGAATAGCTTCCTTTTAGGTGGTTGTAGAATTTAACGGCTGTTTTCTGGATTTTGAAAAAAATTGCGGGAATCGGCCTAATTCTGCTCTGCATGCATTAGTTGGTGTTTAATGTTGTACACAGAGGATATTTTTGCAGAATTCTGCATGCAGAGTCTCAATTTGGTGTTTGTCCTATTTTGTGAATTATTGATTGGTGAGCGGACCCAAGACCTCACAACCATAAAGGGCAATAGGTTCTATAACTGATTCAAGTATTTTTCCTTTTGATGGCATAGAAGGCCCTTCTTGCCTTGTCTCTCAGATCGTTCACAGCTTTGTGGAAGTTACCTATGGCGCTGATGTTTAGGCCGAGGTATGTATAGTTTTTTGTGTACTCTAGGGCAACGGTGTCTAGATGTAATTTGTATTTGTGGTCCTGGCAACTGGACCTTTTTTGGAACACCATTATTTTTGTCTTACTGAGATTTACTGTCAGGGCCCAGGTCTGACAGAATCTTTGCAGAAGATCTAGGTGCTCCTGTAGGCCCTCCTTGCTTGGTTGGGGACAGAAGCATCAGATCATCAGCAAAAATACATTTGACTGCAGATTCTAGTAGGGTGAGGCCGGGTGCTGCAGACTGTTCTAGCGCCCTTGTCAATTCGTTGATATATATGTTGACGAGGGTGGGGCTTAAACTGCATCCCTGTCTCACCCCACAGCCCTGTGGAAAGAAATGTGTGTTTTCTTTGGCCAATTTTAACCGCACTCTTGTTGTTTGTGGACATGGATTTTATAATGTTGTATGTTTTTCCCCCAACACTCTCTCTCTTTCTCTTTCCCTATCCTTCTCAACCTAATTTCTCTCGCTCTCTTTCTCTCTCTCTATCCTTCTCAACCTAATTTCTCTCTCTCTCTCTCTCTCTCTCTCTCTCTCTCTCTCTCTCTCTCTCTATCTATCTATCTATCTATCTATCTATCTATCTATCTATCTATCTATCTATCTATCTATCTATCTATCTATCTATCTATCTATCTATCTATCTATCTATCTATCTATCTATCTAATCTATCTATCTAATCTATCTATCTAATCTATCTAATCTATCTAATCTATCTTATCTATCTTATCTATCTTATTCTATTCTATCCCTGAAGCGCCACTCTTAGAATTCAGCACCAAGGCTATTAGTTTTAGTGGTGAGTACATTTGAAAAGAGACTTGGAGTTGTGAGAGGCTGCAATATTAACCTCTCATGAATAAAAACAGAGGTTATGTGAAGGTCTCGTCCTCGTACTTCACTCATGGTGCTAATCAAACCCTGTTGCCATATAGTGGTGCAGTGGTCTAAGGCACTGCATCGCAGTGCTAGCTGTGCCACTAGAGATCTTGGTTTGAATCCAGGCTCTGTCGTAGCTGGCCGTGACCGGGAGATCCATGGGGCGGCGCACAATTGTTCCAGGGTAGGGGAGGGAATGCCTGGCAGGGATGTAGCTCAGTTTGTAGACCATGGCGTTTGCAACGCTAGGGTTGTGGGTTCGATTCCCACGGGGGGCCAGTATGAAAAAAATAAAAACAATTTATGCACTCACTAACTGTAAGTCGCTCTGGATAAGAGCGTCTGCTAAATGACTGTAAATGTAAATATAGCTCAACATTAGAACTTCAGTCTATTGTTAAGCTATAAGAGAGGTATAACCTTTTACAATAGATATCATTTTATTTGCCTATTTTGGTCTGTGCCTACCTGTGCAGTCAATATGCAGAAGCAGTAGCACATTGAGTTCTGCCCCAGTGGGAAGAAGTGGTTAGTAGCTAGTGTTCTGCCCCAGTGGGAAGAAGTGGTTAGTAGCTAGTGTTCTGCCCCAGTGAGAAGAAGTGGTTAGTAGCTAGTGTTCTGCCCCAGTTTGAAGAAGTGGTTGTGTCTAGTATTCTGCCCCAGTGGGAAGAAGTGGTTAGTAGCTAGTGTTCTGCCCCAGTGGGAAGAAGCGGTTAGTAGCTAGTGTTCTGCCCCAGTGGGAAGAAGTGGTTAGTAGCTAGTGTTCTGCCCCATTGGGAAGAAGTGATTAGTAGCTAGTGTTCTGCCCCAGTGGGAAGAAGTGGTTAGTAGCTAGTGTTCTGCCCCAGTGGGAAGAAGTGGTTGTGGCTAGTATTCTGCCCCAGTGGGAAGAAGTGGTTAGTAGCTAGTGTTCTGCCCCAGTGGGAAGAAGTAGTTAGTAGCTAGTGTTCTGCCCCAGTGGGAAGAAGTGGTCGTGGCTAGTGTTCTGCCCCATTGGGAAGAAGTGATTAGTAGCTAGTGTTCTGATCCAGTAGGAAGAAGTGGTTAGTAGCTAGTGTTCTGACCCAGTGGGAAGAAGCGGTTAGTAGCTAGTGTTCTGCCCCAGTGGGAAGAAGTGGTTAGTAGCTAGTATTCTGTCCCAGTGGGAAGAAGTGGTTAGTAGCTAGTATTCTGGCCCAGTGGGAAGAAGTGGTTAGTAGCTAGTGTTCTGCCCCAGTGGGAAGAAGTGGTTAGTAGCTAGTGTTCTGCCCCAGTGGGAAGAAGTGGTTAGTAGCTAGTGTTCTGCCCCAGTGGGAAGAAGTGGTTAGTAGCTAGTGTTCTGCCCCAGTGGGAAGAAGCGGTTAGTAGCTAGTGTTCTGCCCCAGTGGGAAGAAGTGGTTAGTAGCTAGTGTTCTGCCCCAGTGGGAAGAAGTGGTTGTGGCTAGTGTTCTGCCCCAGTGGGAAGAAGTTGTTAGTAGCTAGTATTCTGCCCCAGTGGGAAGAAGTGGTTAGTAGCTAGTGTTCTGCCCCAGTGGGAAGAAGTGATTAGTAGCTAGTGTTCTGCCCCAGTGGGAAGAAGTGGTTAGTAGCTAGTGGTCTGCCCCAGTGGGAAGAAGTGTTTGTGGCTAGTGTTCTGCCCCAGTGGGAAGAAGTGGTTAGTAGCTAGTATTCTGCCCCAGTGGGAAGAAGTGGTTAGTATCTAGTGTTCTGCCCCAGTGGGAAGAAGTGGTTAGTAGCTAGTATTCTGCCCCAGTGGGAAGAAGTGAATAGTAGCTAGTGTTTTGCCCCAGTGGGAAGAAGTGGTTGGTAGCTAGTGTTCTGCCCCAGTGGGAAGAAGTGGTTAGTAGCTAGTGTTCTGCCCCAGTGGGAAGAAGTGGCTACTAGCTAGTGTTCTGCCCCAGTGGGAAGAATTGGTTGTGGCTAGTATTCTGCCCCAGTGGGAAGAAGTGGTTAGTAGCTAGTGTTCTGCCCCAGTGGGAAGAAGTGGTTAGTAGCTAGTATTCTGCCCCAGTGGGAAGAATTGGTTGTGGCTAGTGTTCTGCCCCAGTGGGAAGAAGTGGTTAGTAGCTAGTGTTCTGCCCCAGTGGGAAGAATTGGTTGTGGCTAGTGTTCTGCCCCAGTGGGAAGAAGTGGTTAGTAATTAGTGTTCTAACCCATTGGGAAGAAGTGGTTAGTAGCTAGTGTTTTGCCCCAGTGGGAAGAAGTGGTTAGTAGCTTGTGTTCTGCCCCATTGGGAAGAAGTGGTTTTGGCTAGTGTTCTGCCCCATTGGGAAGAAGTGGTTTTGGCTAGTGTTCTGCCCCAGTGGGAAGAAGTGGTTAGTAGCTAGTGTTCTCCCCCAGTGGGAAGAAGTGGTTGTGGCTAGTGTTCTGCCTCAGTGGGAAGAAGTGGTTAGTAGCTAGTGTTCTGCCCCAGTGGGAAGAAGTGGTTAGTAGCTAGTGTTCTGCCCCAGTGGGAAGAAGTGGTTAGTAGCTTGTGTTCTGCCCCATTGGGAAGAAGTGGTTTTGGCTAGTGTTCTGCCCCATTGGGAAGAAGTGGTTTTGGCTAGTGTTCTGCCCCAGTGGGAAGAAGTGGTTAGTAGCTAGTGTTCTTCCCCAGTGGGAAGAAGTGGTTGTGGCTAGTGTTCTGCCTCAGTGGGAAGAAGTGGTTAGTAGCTAGTGTTCTGCCCCAGTGGGAAGAAGTGGTTAGTAGCTTGTGTTCTGCCCCATTGGGAAGAAGTGGTTGTGGCTAGTGTTCTGCCCCAGTGGGAAGAAGTGGTTAGTAGCTAGTATTCTGCCCCAGTGGGAAGAAGTGGATAGTAGCTAGTGTTCTGCCCCAGTCGGAAGAAGTGGTTAGTAGCTAGTATTCTGCCCCAGTGGGAAGAAGTGGTTAGTAGCTAGTGTTCTGCCCCAGTGGGAAGAAGTGGTTAGTAGCTAGTGTTCTGCCCCAGTGGGAAGAAGTGGTTAGTAGCTAGTGTTCTGCCCCAGTGGGAAGAAGTGGTTGTGGTTAGTACCAGTAAGTCTACAGAGTGCTGACGAATTGAATATGGGGAGTGTGGATATGATTTAATGTGATATGGGGAGTGTTGATATGATTTTATGTGATATGGGGAGTGTTGATATGATTTAATGTGATATGGGGAGTGTTGATATGATTTATTGTGACATGGGGAGGTTTGATGTGATTCAATGTGATATTTGATATGGGGAGTGTTGATATGATTTAATGTGATATGGGGAGTGTTGATGTGATTCAATGTGATATGTGATATGGGGAGGGTTGATATGATTTAATGTGATATGTGATATGGGAAGGGTTGATATGATTCAATGTGATATGTGATATGGGGAGGGTTGATATTATTTAATGTGATATGTGATATGGGGAGGGTTGATAAGATTTAATGTGAAATGGGTAGGGTTAATATGATTTAATTTTATATGGGGAGTGTTGATATGATTTAATGTGATATGGGTAGGGTTGATATGATTTAATGTGATATGGGGAGGGTTGGTATGATTTAATGTGATATGGGTAGGGTTGATATGATTTAATGTGATATGGGGATGGTTGATATGATTTAATGTGATATGGGTAGGGTTTAAATGTTTTAATGTGATATGGGGAGGGTTGATATGATTTAATGTGATATGGGGAGGTTTGATATGATTTAATATGATATGGGGAGGGTTGATATGATTTAATGTGATATGGGGAGGGTTGATATGATTTAATGTGATATGGGGAGGGTTGATATGATTTAATGTGATAGGGGGAGGTTTGGTATGATTTAATGTGATATGGGGAGGTTTGATATGATTTAATGTAATATGGGGAGGTTTGATATGATTTAATGTAATATTGGGAGGGTTGATATGATTTAATGTGATATGGGGAGGGTTGATATGATTTAATGTGATAGGGGGAGGGTTGATATGATTTAATGTGATATGTGATATGGGGAGGGTTGATATGATTTAATGTGAAATGGGTAGGGTTAATATGATTTAATTTTATATGGGGAGTGTTGATATGATTTAATGTGATATGGGTAGGGTTGATATGATTTAATGTGATATGGGGAGGGTTGGTATGATTTAATGTGATATGGGTAGGGTTGATATGATTTAATGTGATATGGGGATGGTTGATATGATTTAATGTGATATGGGTAGGGTTGATATGATTTAATGTGATATGGGGATGGTTGATATGATTTAATGTGATATGGGTAGGGTTTAAATGTTTTAATGTGATATGGGGAGGGTTGATATGATTTAATGTGATATGGGGAGGGTTGATATGTGGATATGAAACAATAGGAAGTGTGTTGTCTTTAGTGTGTTTATGTTGGCTCCAGGCCACACTGAGAGGAGGGCTCACCTGGGTAGGTGCAGCAGAGACGGAGAGACAGAGCTAGTGTGTGTGTGTGTTTGTGTGTGTGTGTGTGTGTGTGTGTGTGTGTGTGTTTCCGTGTGTGTGTGTGTGTGTGTGTGTATGTGTGTGGGTGAATACGACATGCACCATTTAACGTCTATGGCCTTCCTATGCTAATCAACACACACACATACACATGTTTACACCTTTAAGGCATCTGTATACAACGATGTGGGTGTGACCAGCATTAAATCCTCCATTTCCTCTCCCATCTCTCTGCTGAACCAAAATAAAGACTTCCATTATGAGTATCTATTCTCCTGTCCTCTAGTCTAACACCTCCAACCCTGATCCCTCTGTTTTATCCTTATCTTGATCTCTCTCCTTTATCTCTCTCTTACCTGGCTGGCACAATCTCCTTTACTTTTTTAACCAGGAAGCCCTGCTGTTGTTTGTCTGTAGATTGGTATCACAACATCTCAGACTGGCCCAAGGTGTCTAACACTGCCAGCCAACCATGGCACTATCTTCTCTCTCTCTCTCTCTCTCTCTCTCTCTCTCTCTCTCTCTCTCTCTCTCTCTCTCTCTCTCTCTCTCTCTCTCTCTCTCTCTCTCTCTCTCTCTCTCTCTCTCTCTCTCTCTCTCTCTCTCTCTCTCTCTCTCTCTCTCTCTCTCTCTCTCTCTCTCTCTCTCTCTCTCTCTCTCTCTCTCTGTCTCTGTCTCTGTCTCTGTCTCTGTCTCTCTCTCTCTCTCTCTCTCTCAATTCAATTTCAATTTAAGGGCTTTATTGGCATGGGAAACGTGTGTTAACATTGCCAAAGCAAGTGAAGTAGATAGTAAACAAAAGTGAAATAAACAATAAATATTAACAGTAAACATTACACTCAGAAGTTTCAAAAGAATAAAGACATTTCAAATGTCATATTATGTATATATACAGTGTTGTAACAATGTGCAAATAGTTAAAGTACAAATGGGAAAATAAATAAACATAAATATGGGTTGTATTTACAATGGTGTTTGTTCTTCACTGGTTGCCCTTTTCTTGTGGCAACAGGTCACAAATCCTGCAGCTGTGATGGCATACTGTGGTTTTTCACCCAGTAGATAAGGGAGTTTATCAAAATTGGGTTTGTTTTCGAATTCTTTGTGGATCGCTGTAATCTGAGGGAAATATGTGTCTCTAATATGTTCATACATTTGGCAGGAGGTTAGGAAGTGCAGCTCAGTTTCCACCTCATTTTGTGGGCAGTGTGCACATAGCCTGTCTTCTCTTGAGAGCCAGGTCTGCCTACGGCGGCCTTTCTCAATAGCAAGGCTATGCTCACTGAGTCTCTCTCTCTCTCTCTCTCTCCCCCACCATCCATCCACAGCATGACAGCCAGTGGAGTGTCTCTCAGTGCCGGGTGTGTGTGTGTTCTGGGTGTAGTGTATGTAGCTCTTTGGGTGACCACCATGATAGGGGTGATAGTGGTGATAGTGGTGACAGTGGTGATAGTAGTGACAGTGGGGATAGTGGTGATAGAGGTGGTGGGGTAATACTGGTGATAGTAGTGATAGTGATGATAGTGGTGAGAGTAGTGACAGTGGTGATAGGGGTGATAGTGATGTTAGTGGGGATAGTGGTGATAGTGGTGATAGTGGGGATAGTGGTGATAGTGTGACAGTGGGGATAGTGGTGATAGGGGTGATAGGGGTGAGAGTGGTGATAGTAGTGACAGTGGTGATAGTGGTGATAGAGGTGAAAGGGGTAAAAGTGGTGATATTAGTGATAGTGGATAGTGGTGACAGTGGTGATAGGGGTGATAGTGGTGATAGTAGTGATTGTGGTGATAGTAGTGACAATGGTGATAGTAGTGATAGTGGTGAAAGTAGTGATAGTGGTGATAGTAGTGACAATGGTGATAGTAGTGACAGTGGTGATAGGGGTGATAGTGTTGATAGTAGTGATAGTGGGGATAGTAGTGACAGTGGTGATAGGGGTGATAGTGGTGATAGTGGTAACAGTGGTGATAGTGGTGATAGGGGTGATAGTGGTGATAGGGGTGATAGTGGTGATAGGGGTGATAGTGGTGATAGGGGTGATAGTGGTGATATTGAGGATAGTGGTGATAGGGGTGAGCAGATATGAAAAACATATTTTGTTGCTGGAGTGAGGTGATGTAGTCCTCACTAGACTCAGGTCTGAAGTCAGTGTAGTGTTTTTAACACTGATCTGTATCATCAATCCAATATCATGAATATACAGTGTAAACAGGAGTGGCCCTAAAATTGAACCTTGAGGGACCCCTTTTGTAAGCTGCTGTGTGTGACCTTTGCCCTCTCTGTTCCCAGAATGCAAAAGTGATTGCCAGCGCTGTGCGGCGGACCTCCAAATGGGCGTGGGCAGTGTGTGTCTGTGGTGTAAGATTGCCAAGACCCTGCTGCTAGGAGACCACTGTGTCACCCGCTGTCCCCTAGGCAACTACCCCTGGCACGGGGCCTGCAAGAGTACGTTCTGTTATATACACACCCACACACATACACACACACACACACACACACACACACACTGGGTAGGGAGGAAGGAAGGGAGGGGGGAGAGAGAGAGGGAGGGCGTTAGGGAGAGAGAGAGAGAGAGGGAGAGGGGGGGAGGGAGGGAGAGAGAGAGAGGGGGAGAGAGGGGGAGGGAGAAAGAGAGAGAGAGAGACAGCAACACAATTAGACCCATCCAAATCATGAGAAAACAAAAAGAGAATTACTTGACACATTGGAAAGAATTAACAAAAAAACAGAGCAAACTAGAATACTATTTTGCCCTAAAGAGAGAGTACACAATGGCAGAATACCTGACCACTGTGACTGACCCAAACTTAAGGAAAGCTTTGACTATGTGTCACGATCGTCTAGTAGCGAAGTAGACCAAGGCGCAGCGTGTGAAAGAAACATGACTTTATTATATTAAAGTACTCACAAACCAAACAAAACACGACTCGTGAAGTCCAACGGTTAACACTGACCGTAAAGGAACAAAAACCCACAACACCCAAAGGAAAACATACAGATTAAATATGGCTCCCAATCAGAGACAACCAGCCGACAGCTGACACTCGTTGCCTCTGATTGGGAGTCATACAGGCAAACATAGAACCAGAACAACTAGAATACCCAACATAGAAAACGAACACATAGAATGCACACACCCTGGCTCAACATATAGAGTCCCTGAGCCAGGGTGTGACAGTACCCCCCCCTAAAGGCGCGGGCTGCGACCGCGTCTAAACACCCCAACCAGGGGAGGGCTGGGTGGGCATTCCTTCTCGGAGGCGGCTCCGGCTCCGGCTTTGACCACCACCCCTCCATACTACCCCCGTAGCGCCCCTGGTCCGGTCTGACCCCGCTGGCTGGATCTGGACTGGACATTGACGGAGCGGATTGCTTACGCTCCGTTGTGGAGCAGCTGACCGGTCTTACCAGGCTGACGACTCGCACCCCGGGCTTGGTGCGAGTAGCAGGAACGGGCTGAACCAGGCTGACGACTCGCACCCCTGGCTTGGTGCGAGCGGCAGGAACAGGCTGGACCAGGCTGGCGACTCGCACCCCTGGCTTGGTGCGAGTGGCAGGAACAGGCCGGGCCAGGCTGGCGACGCGCACCGTAGGTTTGGTGCGAGTGGCAGGAACAGGCCGGGCCGGGCTGGCGACGCACACCGTAGGTTTGGTGCGTGGAGCAGGGACAGGCCGGGCTGGGCTGGCGACGCACCCCGTAGGCTTGGTGCGTGGAGCAGGGACAGACCGGGCCGGGCTGGCGACACACACCGTAGGTTTGGTGCGTGGAGCAGGGACAGGCCGGGCTGGGCTGGCGACGCACACCGTAGGCTTGGTGCGTGGAGCAGGAACAGGCCGGGCTGGGCTGGCGACGCACACCGTAGGTTTGGTGCGTGGAGCAGGGTCAGGCCGGGCAGGGCTGACGACGCACCCCGTAGGCTTGGTGCGTGGAGCAGGAACAGGCCGAACAGGGCTGGCGACGCACACCGTAGGCTTCGTGCGTGGAGCAGGAACAGGCCGGACTGGGCTATGGAGACGGATAGGAGACCTGGAGTGAAGAGCTGCCACAACCCGTCCTGGCTGAATGCCTACCTTCACACACTCTGTGTGAGGCATCAGCACAGGACGTACAGGGCTGTGTACCCGTACTGGCATAACAGCACGTGACACTGGCGCAGGATATCCGGGACCGAGGAGAGGCACTGGAGGCCGCGAGCGCTGAGCCGGCACACTCCGTCCTGGCTGCATGCCCACCTTCGCACAACACGTGCGGGGTGCTCGCACAGGACGTACCGGACTATGCCGGACCACTCGCGGCACAGTGCGCATCTCCGCATACCGCGGAACCTGCCCAGTCTCATGCTGCCATGCCTGAGTACGGGGAGTTGGCTCTGCTCTCCATCCAGGCTCCACCAACCTGCCTTCTGGCCCCCAAAAGCCGGTGGCCTCCTCTCTTAATCTCCCAATTCGCCCTGTGGCAGCTTCCTGCTGCCCAGTCGCCCATGCCGTGTGCCCCCCCCTAAAAAATTATTGGGGGTGCCTCTCGCCTTTCCGACCACGGCCCGGTTGACGCCGCTTCTCCACTCCTGCCTGGGTCTCCCCCTTCATCGCCTTCCGGTACCGGACGGCCTCCTCCTCGGTAATCTGCCCCCAACCGAGGAGGACATCCACCAGCGTCACCTCCTGCGTGTGTTCCTGGACACGCTGCTTGGTCTTTGTATGGTGGGTTTTTCTGTCACGATCGTCTAGTAGCGAAGTAGACCAAGGCGCAGCGTGTGAAAGAAACATGACTTTATTATATTAAAGTACTCACAAACCAAACAAAACACGACTCGTGAAGTCCAACGGTTAACACTGACCGTAAAGGAACAAAAACCCACAACACCCAAAGGAAAACATACAGATTAAATATGGCTCCCAATCAGAGACAACCAGCCGACAGCTGACACTCGTTGCCTCTGATTGGGAGTCATACAGGCAAACATAGAACCAGAACAACTAGAATACCCAACATAGAAAACGAACACATAGAATGCACACACCCTGGCTCAACATATAGAGTCCCCGAGCCAGGGTGTGACACTATGTACAGACTCAGTGAGCGTAGCCTTGCATTGTTCTGTAAATCTCTCAGAAATCCCAAAATTATACAGATGTGTCTACATGGTTAATAGAGACTGGTCTTTAGAAAGAGCTGAAACGTCAACAATAAACAGTCCTAACTATATCCCATCTTCTTGTTTCTACATGGTTTAATCATTACATTTCATTCCAGTCATTGCTTAGTTTATGTTACATTGCTGTTTATTTCTCCCAGAATGCCATGCTTCCTGTGAGGGCTGCAGTGGGGAAGGACCTCTGTCCTGTACTTCCTGTCCCACCCCCAACGTTCTGTTGACCTCAGGGCTGTGTGCCCCAACCTGCCCCCTGGGTTACTATGCCGAAGGAGACAGACGCTGCAGAGGTAAAAAAAAAAGTGCTTCTTCCTCCACCCAGTTTTTACAGAACTGTAGACTACATTTACCAGGCTATCATTGTTTATTGCCACAGTGTCTGCTGGGATTCTTATATACTGTATCTTTCAGCCTGTGACAGCCAGTGCCTGTCCTGTGAGATGGGAGGAGTGTGTACGTTGTGCCGTGACCCGGACAAGGTTCTGCTGTTCGGGGAGTGCCAGTATGACAGCTGTGCCCATCAGTACTACCTCAACACCACCACCCGCACCTGCAGAGGTACAGTAGGCCTGACAGTAACCCTAACCTCAACACCAGCCCATAGAGACAAAACAGTACCACCCGCACCTGCAGAAGTACAGTAGGCCTGACAGTAACCCTAACCTCAACACCAGCCCATAGAGACAAAACAGTACCACCCGCACCTGCAGAGGTACAGTAGGCCTGACAGTAACCCTAACCTCAACACCAGCCCATAGAGACAAAACAGTACCACCCGCACCTGCAGAGGTACAGTAGGCCTGACAGTAACCCTAACCTCAACACCAGCCCATAGAGACAAAACAGTACCACCCGCGCCTGCAGAGGTACAGTAGGCCTGACAGTAACCCTAACCTCAACACCAGCCCATAGAGACAAAACAGTACCACCCGTGCCTGCAGAAGTATAGTAGGCTTACTGAACATCATATGGCAGAAGGGTTTTGCTTCACAGAAATGTATTTTTTTTCTCAATCTGTCATTTCTAATCTTCAAGGTATTAAAAAGCTCTAGATAGACTATGTCTCGTTTGGTGGCACAAAGCAGAAATCCTCACCCAAATTCAGACAGCAACAGCAAAAACAACAACAACAAGAGCAACAGCAACAACAACAACAACAACAACAACAACAACAACAGCAGTGTTTTAGGAGGATATGACTGCTGTTTGCTAACAGGCCTCAGCAGCTCCTTTATCTGTGGTGAAACAACTTAATCAGGTTTTTGTCAGGCAAAAGCAGCTCCGCCCCCTCAGGTATAAAACCACTTCACACTCTGCTGACAGGATTAGGGCTAAGATTAGTGCTAGAGGGAGGGGTTTATTTCATACCGTACAGAGAGCCCTGAAGAGGTGTGTGTGTGTTTTGTGTGTGTGTGCATATGCATGTGTGTGTGTGTTTGTGTGTGCTTATGCGTGTGTGTGCGTGTGCGTGTGTGTGCATATGCGTGCGTGTGTGTGTGTGTGTGTGTGTGCATATGCGTGCTTGTGCGTGTGTGCGTGTGTGTGTGTGTGTGTGAGCGGAGGCTGGCTATTATCTCAGCAGGCGTTTCAACACAGCAGCCAGTCAGTCAATAGAGCCAACGCTGTTCATCCCCCCAGCTAGCTACACACACACACACACCCACACACACCCACACACACACACCCAATGCGCCGCCGCTTGCTACCTGGAAAATCCCCTGAACCCTGGGTGAACCTGGCGAGGCCAGTTGTTATTGTTGTCGCTCTGCCGGTCTGCCTGAGCAGGTAGAGAGAGAGAGAGAGAGAGAGAGAGAGAGAGAGAGAGAGAGAGAGAGAGAGAGAGAGAGAGAGAGAGAGAGAGAGAGAGAGAGAGAGAGAGAGAGAGAGAGAGAGAGAGAGAGAGAGAGAGACTTTAACTATTTGTACTTACAGTGCTATGAAAAAGTATTTGCCCCCTTTCTAATTTTCTCTACTTTTGCATATTTGTGATACTGAATGTTATCAGATCTTCAACCAAAACCTAATATTAAATAAAGGGAACGTAAGTGAACAAATAAAACAACAATTACATATTTATTTCATAAACAAAGTTATGCAACACCCAATTCCCCTGTGTGAAAAAGTAATTGCCCCCTTACACTCAATAACTGGTTGTGCCACCTTTAGCTGCAATGACTCCAACCAAATGCTTCCTGTAGTTGTTGATCAGTCTCTCACGTCGCTGTGGAGTTATTTTGGCCCACTCTTCCATGCAGAACAGCTTTAATTCAGTGACGTGTGGGTTTTCAAGCATGAACTGCTCGTTTCAAGTCCTGCCACAACATCTCAATTGGGATTAGGTCTGGACTTTGACTAGGCCATTCCAAAACTTCCAATTTGTTGCTTTTTAGTAATTGTCACGATCGTCAGGGTAAGGAGTAGACCAAGGCGCAGCGTTGCAGGCAAACATACTCATTTACAGTGGGGAAAAAAAGTATTTAGTCAGCCACCAATTGTGCAAGTTCTCCCACTTAAAAAGATGAGAGAGGCCTGTAGTTTTCATCATAGGTACACGTCAACTATGACAGACAAATTTAGGAAAAAAAGTCCAGAAAGTCACATTGTAGGATTTTTTATGAATTTATTTGCAAATTATGGTGGAAAATAAGTATTTGGTCACCTACAAACAAGCAAAACTTCTGGCTCTCACAGACCTGTAACTTCTTCTTTAAGAGGCTCCTCTGTCCTCCACTCGTTACCTGTATTAATGGCACCTGTTTGAACTTGTTATCAGTATAAAATAAAAGACACCTGTCCACAACCTCAAACAGTCACACTCCAAACTCCACTATGTCCAAGACCAAAGAGCTGTCAAAGGACACCAGAAACAAAATTGTAGACCTGCACCAGGCTGGGAAGACTGAATCTGCAATAGGTAAGCAGCTTGGTTTGAAGAAATCAACTGTGGGAGCAATTATTAGGAAATGGAAGACATACAAGACCACTGATAATCTCCCTCGATCTGGGGCTCCACGCAAGATCTCACCCTGTGGGGTCAAAATTATCACAAGAACGGTGGGCAAAAATCCCAGAACCACACGGGGGGACCTAGTGAATGACCTGCAGAGAGCTGGGACCAAAGCAACAAAGGCTACCATCAGTAACACACTACACCGCCAGGGACTGAAATCCTTCAGTGCCAGACGTGTCCCCCTGCTTAAGCCAGTACATGTCCAGGCCCGTCTGAAGTTTGCTAGAGTGCATTTGGATGATCCAGAAGAGGATTGGGAGAATGTCATATGGTCAGATGAAACCAAAATATAACTTTTTGGTAAAAACTCAACTCGTTGTGTTTGGAGGACAAAGAATGCTGAGTTGCATCCAAAGAACACCATACCTACTGTGAAGCATGGGGGTGGAAACATCATGCTTTGGGCTGTTTTTCTGCAAAGGGACCAGGACGACTGATCCGTGTAAAGGAAAGAATGAATGGGGCCATGTATCGTGAGATTTTGAGTGAAAACCTCCTTCCATCAGCAAGGGCATTGAAGATGAAACGTGGCTGGGTCTTTCAGCATGACAAAGATCCCAAAAACACCGCCCGGGCAACGAAGGAGTGGCTTCGTAAGAAGCATTTCAAGGTCCTGGAGTGGCCTAGCCAGTCACCAGATCTCAACCCCATAGAAAATCTTTGGAGGGAGTTGAAAGTCTGTGTTGCCCAGCGACAGCCCCAAAACATCACTGCTCTAGAGGAGATCTGCATGGAGGAATGGAATGGGCCAAAATACCAGCAACAGTGTGTGAAAACCTTGTGAAGACTTACAGAAAACGTTTGACCTGTGTCATTGCCAACAAAGGGTATACAACAAAGTATTGAGAAACTTTTGTTATTGACCAAATACTTATTTTCCACCATAATTTGCAAATAAATTCATAAAAAATCCTACAATGTGATTTTCTGGATTTTTTTTCTCATTTTGTCTGTCAAAGTTGACGTGTACCTATGATGAAAATTACAGGCCTCTCTCATCTTTTTAAGTGGGAGAACTTGCACAATTGGTGGCTGACTAAATACTTTTTTTCCCCACTGTATTAGCGAAACGTGATCAAAACAACAAAAGACGGTAACGTGACAGTACACGGTAAAACACAACCAACTCGAAACAAGAACCCACAAAACACAAAGTAATAAAACCGACAGTTTAAATATGGCTCCCAATCAGAGACAACCAGCAAACAGCTGACACTCGTTGCCTCTGATTGGGAGTCACTCAGGCCAACATAGAAAATGACAAACTAGAACCCCCAACATAGAAATATAACACATAGAATAAACACACCCTGGCTCAACAAATAGAGTCCCAGAGCCAGGGTGTGACAGTACCCCCCCCTAAAGGCGCGGACTGCGACCGCGCCTCAGTAAGAGCTAAACAGGGGAGGGCTGGGTGGGCATACCTCCTCGGCGGCGGTTCTGGCTCCGGCCTTGCCCACCACCCTCCAATCAACCCCCCATAGCGCCCCTGGTCCGGTCTAGCCCCGCTGGCCGGAGCCGGACTGACGACACGCACCCCTGGCTTGGTGCGTGGAGCAGGAACGGACCGGACCGGGCTGACGATGCGCACCCCTGGCTTGGTGCGTGGAGTAGCACCTGGCCGAACCGGGCTGACGATACACACCCCTGGCTTGGTGCGTGGAGCAGGAATGGACCGGACCGGGCTGACGATGCGCACCCCTGGCTTGGTGCGTGTAGTAGCAACTGGCCGGACCGGGCTGACGACTCGCACCCCTGGCTTTGTGCGTGTAGCCGGAACGGGCCTCACCGGACTGACGACTCGCACCCCTGGCTTGGTGCGTGGAGCCGGAACGGGCCTCACCGAACTGACGACTCGCACCCCTGGCTTGGTGCGTGGAGCCGGAACGGGCCTCACCGGACTGACGACTCGCACCCCTGGCTTGGTGCGTGGAGCCGTAACGGGCCTCACCGGACTGACGACTCGCACCCCTGGCTTGGTGCGTAGAGCCGGAACGGGCCTCACCGGACTGACGACTCGCTCCCCTGGCTTGGTGCGAGTAGCAGGAACGGGCTGGACCAGGCTGACGACTCGCACCCCTGGCTTGGTGCGAGTAGCAGGAACGTTCTGGACCAGGCTGACGACTCGCACCCCTGGCTTGGTGCGAGTGGCAGGAACAGGCTGGACCAGGCTGACGACTCGCACCCCTGGCTTGGTGCGAGTGGCAGGAAGGAACAGGCCGGGCCGGGCTGGCGACTCGCACCCCTGGCTTGGTGCGAGTGGCAGGAACAGGCCGGGCCGGGCTGGCGACTCGCACCCCTGGCTTGGTGCGAGTGGCAGGAACAGGCCGGGCCGGGCTGGCGACGCGCACCGTAGGTTTGGTGCGAGTGGCAGGAACAGGCCGGGCCGGGCTGGTGACGCGCACCGTAGGTTTGGTGCGAGTGGCAGGAACAGGCCGGGCCGGGCTGGCGACGCGCACCGTAGGTTTGGTGCGAGTGGCAGGAACAGGCCGGGCCGGGCTGGCGACGCACACCGTAGGTTTGGTGCGTGGAGCAGGGACAGGCCGGGCTGGGCTGGCGACGCACCCCGTAGGCTTGGTGCGTGGAGCAGGGACAGGCCGGGCTGGGCTGGCGACGCACCCCGTAGGCTTGGTGCGTGGAGCAGGGACAGGCCGAACCGGGCTGTGGAGATGGATAGGAGACCTGGAGTGAAGAGCGGCCACCACCCGTCCTGGCTGAATGCCTACCCTCACACACTCTGTGTGTGGCATCCGCACAGGACGTACAGGGCTGTGTACCCGTACTGGCATAACAGCACGTGACACTGGAGCAGGATATCCGGGACCGCGGAGAGGCACACTGGGCTGGGCTGGCGACGCACCCCGTAGGCTTGGTGCGTGGAGCAGGGACAGGCCGGGCTGGGCTGGCGACGCACCCCGTAGGCTTGGTGCGTGGAGCAGGGACAGGCCGAACCGGGCTGTGGAGACGGATAGGAGACCACGAGCGTTGAGCCGGCACACTCCGTCCTGGCTGCATACCCACCTTCGCACGACACGTGCGGGGTGCTCGCACAGGACGTACAGGACTATGCCGGACCACTCGTGGCACAGTACGCCTCTCCGCATACCGCGGAACCTGCCCCGTCCCATGCTGCCATGCCTGAGCACGGGAAGTTGGTTCCGCTCTCCATCCAGGCTCCGCCAACCTGCCTTCTGGCCCCCCAAACCCGGTGGCCTCCTCTCCAAATCGCCCTGTGGCAGCCTCCTGCTGCCCAGCCGCCCATGCCGTGTGCCCCCCCCTAAAAAATGTTTGGGGTTGCCTCTCGTCCTTCCGACGATGACACTGCTGACGCCGCTGCTCCTCTCTCGCCAGGGCCTTAATCCTACCCCAAGGTCCCTTGCCCCCGAGCATGTCCTCCCAGGACCACGATTTGCCCACCTGGGCCATCGCCAACCTCTCCATCTCCTTTCCCGGCGCTCCTCCCATGTCCAGTCTGCCTGCTCCTGGACACGCTGCTTGGTCCTTTTATGGTGGGTTCTTCTGTCACGATCGTCAGGGTAAGGAGTAGACCAAGGCGCAGCGTTGCAGGCAAACATACTCATTTATTAGCGAAACGTGATCAAAACAACAAAAGACGGTAACGTGACAGTACACGGTAAAACACAACCAACTCGAAACAAGAACCCACAAAACACAAAGGAAAACCGACAGTTTAAATATGGCTCCCAATCAGAGACAACCAGCAAACAGCTGACACTCGTTGCCTCTGATTGGGAGTCACTCAGGCCAACATAGAAAATGTCAAACTAGAACCCCCAACATAGAAATATAACACATAGAATAAACAGACCCTGGCTCAACAAATAGAGTCCCAGAGCCAGGGTGTGACAGTAAGTTTCATGTAGACTTGATTGTGTGTTTTGGATCATTGTCTTGCTGCATGACCTAGCTGCGCTTCAGCTTCAGCTCACAGACGGATGGTCTGACGTTCTCCTGTAGAATTCTCTGATACAGAGCAGAATTCATGGTTCCTTCTATTAAGGCATGTCGTCCAGGTCCTGAGGCAGCAAAGCATCCCCAAACCAAATTGAGAGAGAGAGAGAGAGAGAGAGAGAGAGAGAGAGAGAGAGAGAGAGAGAGAGAGAGAGAGAGAGAGAGAGAGAGAGGAGAGAGAGAGAGAGAGAGAGAGAGAGAGAGAGAGAGAGAGAGAGAGAGAGAGAGAGAGAGAGAGAGAGAGAGAGAGAGAGAGAGAGAGAGAGAGAGAGAGAGAGAGAGAGAGAGAGAGAGAGAGAGAGAGAGAGAAGGAGATGCTGTTCGCACGCAGAGTGCTGGGTAGCGGTTTTGTTTTTGTTGAAGACAGCACTACCTGAGTTACAGTGTGAGTTATCTAGTGTGTCAGCTGTCAGAACTTAACAGAAACATCCGGCAGTGGGAGTGTAGTTCGCATGCAGCCCCACTGCTCAGGCTTCAATAGGTGATGGTGTTGTGATGAATACTGTGGGTTGTGAGATGTGGTGACCTGACTGACTGACTAAGGCTGTGCTTCTGTGACATCAGGACTTAATCATCAGGATTCAGAGTTTATGTTTCTCAGGAGTCTGTTTTTACTTCCTCTTTTAGTCTCTCTCGTACTCTCTCTGTTTCTCTCTCTCTCTCTCTCTCTCTCTCTCTCTGTTTCTGCCTCTCTCCCTCTGTTTCTCTCTCTCTCTCTCCCTCTGTTTCACTCTCTCACAATTCAATTCAATTTACATTTAAGGGCATTATTGGCATGGGAAACATACACTACCATTCAAAAGTTTGGGGTCACTTAGAAATGTCCTTGTTTTCCATGAAAACATAAATGAAATGAGTTTGAATAGGAAATATAGCAAAATGAATAGGAAATGTAGTCATTGACAAGGTTAGAAATAATGATTTTTAATTGAAATAATAATTGTGTCCTTCAAACTTTGCTTTCGTGAAAGAATCCTCCATTTGCAGCAATTACAGCCTTGCAGACCTTTGGCATTCTAGTTGTCAATTTGTTGAGGTAATCTGAAGAGATTTCACCCCATGCTTCCTGAAGCACCTCCCAAAAGTTGGATTGGCTTGATGGGCACTGTTTACGGTCAAGCTGCTCCAACAACAGCTCAATAGGGTTGAGATCCGGTGACTGTGCTGGCCACTCCATTATAGACAGAATACCAGCTGACTGCTTCTTCCCTAAATAGTTATTGCATAGTTTGGAGCTGTGCTTTGGGTCATTTACCACCCCCAGATCATCACATTGCCTCCACCATGCTTGACAGATGGCATCAAGCACTCCTCCACCATCTTTTCATTTGGTCTGCGTCTCACAAATGTTCTTCTTTGTGATCCGAACACCTCAAACTTCGATTTGTCTGTCCATAACACTTTTTTCCAATCTTCCTCTGTCCAGTGTCTGTGTCCTTTTGCCCATCTTTTCTTTTTATTGGCCAGTCTGAAATATGGCTTTTTCTTTGCAACTCTGCCTAGAAGGTCAGCATCCCGGAGTCGCCTCTTCACTGTTGACGTTGAGACTGGTGTTTTGCGGGTACTATTTAATGAAGCTGCCAGTTGAGGACCTGTGAGGCGTCTGTTTCTCAAACTAGACACTCTAATGTATTTGTCCTCTTGCTCAGTTGTGCACCGGGTCCTCCCACTCCTCTTTCTATTCTGGTTAAAGCCAGGTTGCGCTGTTCTGTGTAGGGAGTAGTACACAGCGTTGTACAAGATCTTCAGTTTCTTGGCAATTTCTCGAATGGATTAGCCTTCATTTCTCAGACCAAGAATAGACTGACAAGTTTCAGAATAAAGTGATTTGTTTCTGACCATTTTGATCCTGCAATCGAACCCACAATTGCTGATGCTCCAGATACTCAACTAGTCTCAAGAAGGCCAGTTTTATTGCTTCTTTAATCAGCACAACAGTTTTCAGCTGTGCTAACATAATTGCAAAAGGGTTTTCTAATGATCAATTAGCCTTTTAAAATAACACAACGTGCCATTGGAACACAGGACTGATGGTTGCTGATAATGGGCCTCTGTACACCTATGTAGATATTCCATAAAAAATCAGCCGTTTCCAGCTACAAAATGGACAAAAAAATTGATTTTCTTTCGAAAAAAATGACATTTCTAAGTGACCCCAAACTTTTGGACGGTAGTGTATGTTAACATTGCCAAAGCAAGTGAAATAGATCATAAACCAAACTGAAATAAACAATACATATTAACAGTAAACATTATTCTCACAAAAGTTCCAAAAGAATAAAGACATTTCAAATATCATGTTATGTATATATACAGTGTTGTAACGATGTGCAAATAGTTAAAGTACAAAAGGGAAAATAAATAAACATAAATATGGGTTGTATTTACAATGGTGTTTGTTCTTCACCGGTTGCCCTTTTCTTGTGGCAACAGGTCACACATCTTGCTGCTGTGATTGCACACTGTGGCATTTCACTCAATAGATATGGGTGTTGCTTTAAATTGGGTTTGTTTTCGAATTCTTTGTGGGTCTGTGTAATCTGAGGGAAAAATGTGTCTCTAATATGGTCATACATTTGGCAGGAGGTTAGGAAGTGCAGCTCATTTTGTGGGCAGTGTGCACATAGCCTGTCTTCTCTTGAGAGCCAGGTCTGCCTACGGCGGCCTTTCTCAATAGCAATGCTATGCTCACTGAGTCTGTCTCTCTCTCTCTCTCTCTTGCTCATTCTGACACTCTCTGTCTGTCTGTCTGTCTGTCTGTCTGTCTGTCTGTCTGTCTGTCTGTCTGTCTGTCTGTCTGTCTGTCTGTCTGTCTGTCTGTCTGTCTGTCTGTCTGTCTGTCTGTTTCTGTCTATGTCTCTCTTTCTCTCCCTCTACCCTCTCATCTTCTTTTTCTCTTCTTTCCCAACCCAACCCTCTCTCCCTACCTTGCTCCTCCAGAGTGTGATTGGAGCTGTAATGAGTGTAAGGGTCCTCTGCGTACCGATTGTCTACAGTGTATGGAGGGACACGTTCTGCAGGACGGACTCTGCACCCAGGGCTGCTCCCCAGGGTCCTATCAATATGGAGAGAGATGCCTCAGTACGTGCCTGAATAGAATGATCATTTCACTTATTAAATCTTTCAGTGTTGTTGTCTGTTTTAAGTCAGTTATACCTTTTAACTTGTGTTATGTTCACTCTCAATGTCTCTGTCCCCTCTCTCGCTTTGTCAATGTCTCTGTCCTCTCTGTCCCCTCTCTCGCTCTGTCAATGTCTCTGTCCTCTCTCTCTCTCTCTCTCTCTCTCTCTCTCTCTCTCTCTCTCTCTCTGTCAATGTCTATGTTCCCCCGCTCTCTCTCTCTCTCTCTCTCTCTCTCTCTCTCTCTCTCTCTCTCTCTCTCTCTCTCTCTCTCTCTCTCTCTCTCTCTCTCTCTCTCTCTCTCTCTCTCTCTCTCTCTCTCTCTCTCTCTCTCTCTCTGTCAATGTCTATGTTCTCTCTCTCTCTCTCTCTCTCTCTCTCTCTCTCTCTCTCTCTCTCTCTCTCTTTCTCTCTCTCTGTCAATGTCT
>CM062490.1:48390467-48430802 GCA_031479575.1 Coregonus ussuriensis
TACGCCTTTTAGCAAAGAACAATTTCCCAAGCAGTAGTTTTGCTAGGGCTGTCTGGGAGTGGTCTGGGTGAGGGGCCTAATTGGACGAGCCTAATGGGAGGGATCTGTAACCGGAAAACAAACTATTATTGGCAGAGAGGTTTGAAACTCTCTTTGTTATTGGTCTATTAACTTATACGGCCTGGTGATGTCACCAGGCAGGCCATAATCTGTTGTGGACAGACTACGTAAACATAATGGTACCGTAGATCTGTCACGATACAAAGGGATGTGTTTGAGATAGCCAGCAGCATTATTTCCGGTGCTTTGGACCAATCACGATTTTGCAGGTTTTGACATCTTTCGAATTTCAGAAGAGGAGGGGACATTTGGCCCATAGACTTGCCCCTAACTTGCAAAGAGGTGGAGCTCTTTGTTCTGGTTCCGATCCTCATTCTATCTCTTCTCTTAACACGTATGGACCCAGAACTTAATCGAACTTAATCATTCCCGGGTTAACTGAGATTATGCAATCCTAAACTTCATCCCACCAAAACAGGCTGAAATTTCAAGAGGTCTTTTCAAACAGCTCTTACACTAAAATAGCATTATCATCATTTTCACAATTTCACAGTATTATTCCAACCTCATAGTGTGGAAATATATATAAAACAGGAAAATCATGTTTTTGACTGCACTGGGCCTTTACATGTAGAGAATCACAGGACTGTGAGGCATGGATCTGCTCTTGTTGTGTGCTACGTACGATGGAGGGTTACGGGGAATGTGCTGCGGGATATGATTGGTCGGTAGATGAAGCCGATTAAGCCAATGCCTATGCGTCGTGAGTTTCTCCTGGTTTTTCTGTATTGGCTAACGAAGGCCAAGTTTGTCGCGTTGGTCCACCAGCTGTGTCTGGAAACGGGATTAATTCACACCTAACAAATGTTTGGCAGTTTGGCAGAGGCCAATTTAAATGAGTGACTGCTGTTGTAGTTGGTGCCTTATTGTATATGTACCTGACTGTAGCTGACACATAGATAGAGCACTGTGAGAAAAGGGTCATGTAACTCCACCCCCTCGTAGGTGGACTTCCGCTCTGACACTCACTCACTAAATGAGTATAGGAGAGAGAGATCACTACTTAAACACACTGTAAAATTACTCAAATGTAAAAGTAAATAGTCCGCTTTGAGCTGTTGCCATTGTGTAACAGTTCAGGTAGCCTATGCCTAAGTAGGGAATCATGGCTTAACCTCATGTTATGTTATATCAACATCCCAGGCTGACAGCTGACAGATAACAGACCATGTTTCACCACTGTGGAAATATTTACTTTTACATTTGAGTAATTTAGCAGACACTTATCCAGTGTGACTTACAGTCAGTGCAATCAACTAAGTTTACTATTAGAAAACGACCACACATCGCAGCAATTCCAAGTACACCCTTCTTTGAATGTCAGGCAGATAGTGATCAGCAGAATGTATTCTCATAACAGTAGGAGCCTCTCTGAGATAGTTCAGCCATCCCTCGGGTTTCACCATCTGTGCTATAGTGTTGAAATGTTGGCCCTTGTTTTAGAGTCCGGGCCAATTCTGTCGCTAGTGGTGTTCTGCCATTCCAATTCCTTATCAGACAGAGACAGTGTTGACCTCTTCTCTAACTAATTCTGTTTAAATTGTTTATTTCTTTAGTTCAGCCCCTCTTCTGTTTTAACTATCAAGTCCAGAAATGTGTTTACTCCTGTGTCATTTATTTGTTATCTAAAAAAAAACACAATGAGTAACAAGTCTGAATCAGTGAATTGTAACTCTGCTTCCATCTTCTGTCACACAGCCCCCGCAGATTCTTACCCACAATCCTTTGCTGGTGGACGGAGGGGAGACGGCGGTCATCTCCAAGGCCGTGCTTCAGATCGACGACCCAGACAACCCTCAGGTTTGTGTGTGTGCTTGCATTTGTGTGTCCGTATGTATGTGTGTGTGTGTGTGTGTGTGTGTGTGTGCGTGTCTGTCTGTTTGTGTGTGTGTGTGAGTGTGAGTGTGAGTGTGTGTGTGTGTGTGTGTGTGTGTGTGTGTGTGTGTGTGTGTGTGTGTGTGTGTGTCTGTGTCTGAAAGTGTGTGTGTATCTAAACATCCCCCTGTGTGTGTCTCTTCCTCAAAGGACGTCCTGGTCATGGTTCTGGACCCGCCCCAACATGGCCGCCTGACCCGTCTCCACGGCGACCGGGCGCTGAGCCAGTTCAAGATGGAGGAGTTGTCACGGGAACAGGTGCAGTATGTCCATGACGGGTCGACGGGGCGACGGGACAGGATGCTGTTACAGGTCAACGATGGACACAGCTACCAGAACATTCTACTGCAGGTCACCATTACTCAGAAGGTAGGAAGGAAGGAGGGAGAGAGGGATTGTATGTTTTTTGCACGACTGTCAGGTCAAATACTACAGTACCATGAGAAAGTATTTGTTCCATTTCTGATTTTCTCTACTTCTGAATGTTATCAGATCTTCAACCAAAACCTAATATTAGATAAAGGGAACCTGAGTGAAGAAATAACACAACAATTACATACTTATTTTATTTATTTCGTAAACAAAGTTATGCAACACCCAATGCCCCTGTGTGAAAACGTAATTGCCCCCTTACACTCAATAACTGGTTATGGAGGAATTTTGACCCACTCTTCCATGCAGAACTCAGCGACATTTGTGGGTTTTCAACCATGAACTGCTCATTTCAAGTCCTGCCACAACATCTCAAACTGGACTTTGACAAGGCCATTCCAAAACTTCAAATGTGTTGTTTTTTAGCCATTTTCATGTAGACTTGATTGTGTGTTTTGGATCATTGTCTTGCTGCAAGACCTAGCTGCGCTCCAGCTTCAGCTCACAGACGGATGGTCTGACGTTCTCCTGTAGAATTCTCTGAAACAGAGCAGAATTCATGGTTTCGTTCTTTTAAGGCAAGTTGTCGGTCCTGAGGCAGCAAGCATCCCCAAACCATCTCCAAATATTCCAAACATACTCTGGGACAATTGTGGGATGCGATAGATCCCAAATTAATACAACCACTCGCATCAAAAAAACTTTTAAAAGCAATGAGGCTGACGCAACAGATCAGAACGTTTAGGTTAAAATGTTATTAGCTATTAGGCTTTTTCATCACACTATAAGCCCAGCAATGCGCACATGGCAGTAGGCTATAAGTGTGAATGTTCCAAAATGCAATCAATTAGCGGGAAAACACTGTTCTCAAAAGTGACCACAAATGCTATTATGCATGTAATGCTTTATTATAAAGGTGCATTTTTATGGTGAAAATTATCTTCCCCAAACATGAAACTCACACGCCTCCTATATTCACTATCATTCAAAAGTTTGGGGTCATAAGAAATGAAGAAGAATGAAGAGAAATGAAGGCTATTCCATGCGAGAAATTGCCAAGAAACTGAAGATCTCGTACAACGCTGTGTACTACTCCCTTCACAGAACAGCACAAACTGGCTCTAACCAGAATAGAAAGAGGAGTGGGAGGCCCCGGTGCACAACTGAGCAAGAGGACGTCAACAGTGAAGAGGCGACTCCGGGATGCTGACCTTCTAGGCAGAGTGCAAAGAAAAAGCAATATCTCAGACTGGCCAATAAAAATAAAAGATAAAGATGGGCAGCCTGAGATATGGCTTTTTCTTTGCAACTCTGGTCAGCATCCCGGAGTCACCTCTTCACTGTTGACGTTGAGACTGGTGTTTTGCGGGTACTATTTAATGAAGCTGCCAGTTGAGGACCTGTGAGGCGTCTGTTTCTCAAACTAGACACTCTAATGTATTTGTCCTCTTGCTCAGTTGTGCACTGGGGCCTCCCACTCCTCTTTCTATTCTGGTTAGAGACAGTTTGCGCTGTTCTGTGAAGGGAGTAGTACACAGCGTTGTACGAGATCTTCAGTTTCTTGGCAATTTCTCGCATGGAATAGCCTTCATTTCTCAGACAAGAATAGACTAACGAGTTTCAGAAGAAAGTTCTTTGTTTCTGGCCATTTTGAGCCTGTAATCGAACCAACAATTGCTGATGCTCCAGATACTCAACTAGTCTCAAGAAGGCCAGTTGTATTGCTTCTTTAATCAGCACAGCAGTTTTCAGCTGTGCTAACATAATCGCAAAAGGGTTTTCTAATGATCAATTAGCCTTTTAAAATGATAAACTTGGATTAGCAAACACAACGTGCCATTGGAACACAGGACTGATGGTTGCTGATAATGGGCCTCTGTACGCCTATGTAGATATTCCATAAAAAATCAGCCGTTTCCAGCTACAATAGCCATTTACAACATTAACAATGTCTACACTGTATTTCTGATCAATTTGATGTTATTTTAATGGACAACAAAATTGCTTTTCTTTCCAAAACAAGGATATTTCTGAGTGAGCCTAAACTTTTGAACGGTAGTGTATGCCAGTGTCAAGAATGCTGTTGGTGGGTGTAGTGGTGGAATCAAGCGCAGGACACCGAAGTATAGTCCAAAAGACTTTAGTTCAAATTCCAACAGGGAAAATACGAACAAAACTTGCCCGAAGGCGAAACTACGCACGAAGGCGACACAAACAAAAGGCGCACTGAACATGTGCGTAAACGCTCCAACACAGTGGAGTGAAGCTCAACCGAGCGAAAAAACAAGCACAACACACGACAGAAATAATCACACACAAACACAGACACACCCAACGAGACTTAAATAGAACACTAATGAGGACTAACTAGACACAGGTGTACAACATCAAGACCAAACCAAACGAACATGAAACATAGATCGGTGGCAGCTAGTACTCCGGGGACGACGACCGCCGATGCCTGCCCGAACCAGGAGGAGGAGCAGCCTCGGCCGAAACCGTGACAGTACCCCCCCCTTGACGCGCGGCTCCAGCCGTGCGCCGACCCCGGCCTCGGGGACGACCAGGAGGACGCGGACCAGGGCGCGCGGGATGGTCCCAGTGGAACTCCGACAGGAGAGATGGGTCCAGGATGTCCCTCCGCGGCACCCAGCACCGCTCCTCCGGGCCGTACCCCTCCCACTCCACGAGATACTGGAGACCCCCCATCCGACGTCTCGAATCCAAGATGGACCGAACGGTGTACGCCGGAGCCCCCTCGATGTCCAATGGGGGCGGAGGAGTCTCTCCTATCTCATTGTCCTGGAGTGGACCAGCTACCACCGGCCTGAGAAGAGACACATGGAACGAGGGGTTAATATTCTTATATTCAACAGGTAGATGTAACCTATAACACACCTCGTTCAATCTTCTCAGGACTTTAAAGGGCCCCACAAACCGCCGACCCAGCTTCCGGCAGGGCAGGCGGAGGGGCAGGTTTCTGGTAGAGAGCCAGACTCGATCTCCGGGTGCGTACACCGGCCCCTCACTGCGGTGGAGATCGGCGCTCGCCTTGTGACGAAGGACGGCCCGCTGCAGGTGGTGGACGTGGGCAGCGTTCCACGTCTCTTCCGAGCGCCTCATCCAATCATCCACCGCAGGGGCCTCGATCTGGCTCTGCTGCCATGGTGCCAGAACCGGCTGGTAACCCAATACACATTGGAAAGGGGTTAGGTTAGTAGAGGAGTGGCGGAGAGATTTCTGGGCCATCTCGGCCCAGGGAATGTAACGCGCCCACTCCTCAGGCCGGTCCTGGCAATACGACCTCAGAAACCTACCCACATCCTGGTTAACACGTTCTACCTGCCCATTACTCTCCAGGTGGTACCCCGAGGTAAGGCTAACCGAGACCCCCAGACGCTCCATAAACGCTCTCCACACACGGGAGGTAAACTGAGGGCCTCGATCAGACACTATATCCTCGGGGACCCCGTAATGCCGGAATACGTGGGTAAATAGGGCCTCAGCGGTCTGTAGGGCAGTAGGAAGACCCGTCATAGGGAGAAGACGACAGGCCTTAGAGAACCGGTCCACAACGACCAGGATGGTGGTATTCCCCTGAGAGAGGGGAAGGTCTGTTACAAAATCCACCGAGAGGTGGGACCATGGTCGTTGTGGAACGGGTAGGGGCTGTAACTTACCCCTGGGCAGATGTCGGGGCGCCTTACACTGGGCGCACACTGAGCAGGAGGAGACGTAAACCCTCACATCCCTAGCCAAAGTAGGCCACCAGTATTTAGTGCTAAGGCAATGCACTGTCCGGCCAATACCCGGATGTCCAGAGGAGGGTGACGTGTGAGCCCAGTAGATGAGTCGATCCCGAATCTCGAGCGGAACGTACCTCCGACCCTCAGGACATTGTGGAGGGCTGGGGTCTGTACGCAACGCTCGCTCGATCTCGGCATCGACCTCCCACACCACCGGTGCCACAAGGCAAGACTCCGGTAGTATGGGAGTAGGCTCAACGGACCTCTCCTCCGTGTCATACCGCCGGGACAGTGCATCTGCCTTACCATTCTGGGACCCAGGGATGTACGTGATATTTTAAATACGAACCTGGTGAGAAACATATTCCATCGAGCCTGGCGAGGGTTCAGTCTCCTCGCTGCCCGGATGTACTCCAGGTTCCGATGGTCAGTCAAAATGAGGAAAGGGTGTTGAGCCCCCTCAAGCCAATGCCTCCACACCTTAAGGGCTTGAACTACAGCTAACAGCTCCCTGTCCCCAACGTCATAGTTACGCTCCGCCGGGCTGAGCTTTTTGGAGTAAAAAGCACAGGGGCGGAGTTTAGGTGGCGAGCCGGACCGTTGAGAGAGAACGGCCCCTATACCAGCCTCAGACGCGTCCACCTCAACCTGAAATGGAATTGTGGGATCCGGATGCGCCAGCACCGGAGCCGACGTAAACAGGTCCTTCAGTCTCCCAAAGGCCCTGTCCGCATCAGCTGACCACTGCAGGCGCACCGGACCCCCCTTCAGAAGGGACGTGATGGGAGCTGCCACCTGTCCAAAACCCCGGATAAACCTCCGGTAGTAATTCGCTTCGCAAAACCCAAGAACTGCTGCACCTCTTTTACAGTGGTTGGAGTTTGCCAATTACGCACAGCGGACACACGATCCACCTCCATTCTCACCCCTGACGCGGACAACCGATAACCCAAAAAGGAGACCGACTCCTGGAAAAACAGACATTTCTCTGCCTTGACATATAGGTCGTGCTCCAACAGCCTCCTCAATACCCGTCGCACCAGGGTTATATGCTCGGCTCGGGTAGACGAGTACACCAGAATATCATCAATGTACACGACCACCCCTTGTCCCTGCATATCCCGGAAAATGTCATCTACGAAGGATTGGAAGACTGATGGAGCATTCATCAACCCATATGGCATGACAAGATACTCGAAATGACCTGACGTGGTACTAAACGCCGTTTTCCATTCATCGCCCTCCCTAATGCGCACCAAGTTATACGCACTCCTAAGATCCAATTTTGTGAAAAACCGCGCCCCATGCAATGACTCCGTCATGGTCGCAATCAGAGGGAGTGGATAACTGTATTTCACAGTAATCTGATTGAGACCACGGTAATCAATGCACGGGCACAACCCTCAATCTTTCTTTTTCACAAAAAAGAAACTCGAAGAGGCGAGGGAAATGGAAGGCCGAATGTATCCCTGTCTCAAAGATTCGGCTATGTAAGTCTCCATAGCTTTCCTCTCCTCTTGAGACAAAGGATACACATGGCTCCGTGGGAGCGCTGCTCCTGCCTGGAGATCAATCGCACAATCCCCCTGTCTATGGGGAGGCAACTGCGTCGCCCTAGTTTTGCTAAACACAAGAGCTAAATCCCCATATTCAGGCGGAATGTGCAGTGCGGGCACTTGGTCTGGACTTTCCACCGAAGTCGCCCCCACGGAAACACCCAGACATCGCCCCTCACACTGAGCAGACCACCCATCGAGAGCCGAGCCCTCTGTTGCCACGAAATAGCAGGGTTATGGGTGCTTAACCAGGGAATCCCCAGCACCACTGGGTACGCAGGAGAGTCGATCAGATACAGCTGTATAGTCTCTTCATGACCCCCCTGCGCACACATCCTAAGTGGCGCTGTGACCTCCCTGATCAACCCCGACCCCAACGGGCGGCTATCTAAGGCATGTACGGGAAAATGTTTGTCAACAGGCAGGAGAGGGATCCCTAACTCTAAACAAAACTTTCGATCAACAAAATTCCCAGCTGCGCCTGAATCTACTAGCGCCTTATGCTGGGAATGAGGTGCAACCTGTGGAAAACCAACAGGTATACAAAAGTGCACAACAGAAAGCTCTGGGTAAGCGGGGCGTCTACTCACCTGGGAGGCCCCCCCAGTGCGTGGCCTGTTGTCCTCTCCCTCGGAGAACCCTCCCCAGCACCTGGCCGCAGTGTGCCCTCCACGACCGCACTTGGTGCAGGAGACAGGCCCGCCCCCTCGGGCTCTTCCTCCTCCGCTCTCTAGCGCCAGCGCCCCCGAGCTCCATGGGGCATGGCTCGGAGGCGCTGGAGGGTGAAATGGACGGACCCCCCTCGGAACGTCCGCGGGTAGCTAGCAGGTTATCCAGCCTGATGGACATGTCGACCAACTGGTCGAACGAGAGGCTGGTGTCCCTACAGGCCAGCTCCCGACGGACGTCCTCGCGAAGACTACATCTGTATTGATCGACGAGA
The DNA here is from genome assembly GCA_031479575.1 of Coregonus ussuriensis. Classification (NCBI taxonomy): domain Eukaryota; kingdom Metazoa; phylum Chordata; class Actinopteri; order Salmoniformes; family Salmonidae; genus Coregonus; species Coregonus ussuriensis. The sequence goes on from CM062490.1 coordinate 48,399,080, forward strand.
GCCCGCTCATTCCACCCTGCATCTGCCGCTAGAGTACGGAATTCTAGGGCGAACTCCTGGGCACTCCTCCTCCCCTGCCGGAGGAAGACCAGACGCTCCCCCGCCGCTTTCCCCTCCGGGGGATGGTCAAACACCGCCCTGAAGCGGCGGGAGAACTCGTCGTAGGTGATGGTATCCGCGTCGATCCTCCTCCACTCCGCGTTGGCCCATTCCAACGCCTTCCTTCCCGGAAAGGCAGGAGATCAGGGCGGACACGCTCTCATGTCCCGAGGGCGCCGGGTGCACGGTGGCCAGGTACAGCTCCACCTGGAGAAGGAATCCCTGACACCCGGCCGCGGTCCCATCGTAGGCCCTCGGGAGTGAGAGTCGAACTCCTCGGGGTTCCGGAACGGGAATGGGCTGACTGGCCGATGTTGCTGGCAGGGAGGATGGCGGTGGAGGAGTCCCCCAGCCTCGGATGGTGGTGATCACCTCCTGCAGGGCGGACCCCATCTGCAGGATCTGGTCACTTTGTTCCTGGACCTTGTCCTCCAGCGTCGCCTGGGCTGCTGCGGCTCCTGCTGATTCCATTCTTTAAGGTGTGTGATTCTGTCAAGAATGCTGTAGGTGGGTGTAGTGGTGGAATCAAGCGCAGGACACCGAAGTATAGTCCAAAAGACTTTAGTTCAAATTCCAACAAGGAAAATACGAACAAAACTTGCCCGAAGGCGAAACTACGCACGAAGGCGACACAAACAAAAGGCGCACTAAACATGTGCGTAAACGCTCCAACACAGTGGAGTGAAGCTCAACCGAGCGAAAAAACAAGCACAACACACGACAGAAATAATCACACACAAACAGACACACCCAACGAGACTTAAATAGAACACTAATGAGGACTAACTAGACACAGGTGTACAACATCAAGACCAAACCAAATGAACATGAAACATAGATCGGTGGCAGCTAGTACTCCGGGGACGACGACCGCCGATGCCTGCCCGAACCAGGAGGAGGAGCAGCCTCGGCCGAAACCGTGACAGCCAGTTAGGCTCTACACCGGTTGTAAAGCGGATTAATGTGCTTCATTTTTACGAAGTTATTTGGCCACTTTAGTTGTGATACAAACCTTATCAAAACATATATGCCTATGGGCTAGGCTACATGAGGTGTGCGAAAAAGGCATGCTCTGTTTCTTGCCTTACTGCACACGCTGGGCATCATTCACAAGTGATAATACATCATTCACAAGTGATAGGCTAATATTGTCAACCATCTGACTATTCTTAATTTAATGTTGTCTTTACATATACTAAATAATAATTGTGTGATATTAGTTTTGATTTAGAATGGACCATTATCATGTATCATGACCTGTCTCGAAACAGGGGCATGGGGAAAATAAATACATGTCATCTATGCACTTAAAAATAGCGAGTGGTTCATTTTCATGCCAGCCAGGTAACCTATACGCCTGTTGTAAAGAGAAGTAATGTGCTTAATATTACACACACACACACACACACACACACACACACACACACACACACACACACACACACACACACTCACACTCACCTTTCAGACAGCCCATTGAGCTGTCATTGTAAGGCTGATGCGAAGCAGCATTGTCCTTCTCCGCTTATCTTATCTTCCTCTTCCTCTCCTTCATCTGCTGATGTGACGTGAACTAGACAGCTGTAAGCGTAGCATCCTCCATATTCCTTTCACCTGGAATGTATTTTTAGATCTGTGTACCCCATGCAGCAGACTCAGAGTACACTGAGTACACGATCTCTCTCATGTTTTAGTCACCCGTAATACTGCCATTACCATGGCGCTTTCTCTCTCCAACTGTTCCCCGGTGCCAAGCCTTGCCAAGCCTTGTGCTAGCCGGGTTACAAAGGATCTCCTGAGGGATGGATCATGGAGAGAGCTGGAGAGTAATTAGTCTTTAATGAGACGGTGATGGATGACATTCCCCCTCAAGAGGGCTAAGCCTCTGGGTTCGTCCCACATGGCCCTATCCTCGACTATGGACCCTGGTCAAAGGTAGTGAGTGTACAAAACATTAGCAACACCTTCCTAATATTGTCACACCTGAATTGGTGAGGACGGTGCATGTTGGTTGGCAGGATGAGACAACTTCCTGCTCTTATACAAATGATTCATCAGAAGTCCCCATGGGTTGGGCATCAGGCTGAATAACTGAATTGAATTACAGTAATTTCAAACAATATCTGCCATTGAAAATAAATAATAATTTGTTATATATCTTGTGTTTTTACAGCTTACCCATGCTCCTCATGTTCTGTCGGTGCCCACCACGTGGGTGAGAGAGGGAGGCATGGTACAGCTGGGGAAGAGGTATCTGAGGACAGAGTATCAGGGAGCCAGCGATGACCAGATCATCTACACCATAGTGCGCTCCAAGGGAAGCCCCAAATACGGTACGATACACAGCCTTACCCCCCCCCCCCCCCCACCCCCCCCCCCAAACATGCTCCTGTTTCTGCTTACTCACACTGTGTTCATTTGGTAATGATGCTAATTTGTCTTTTTGACTGCCGCTTACCTCCCACACCTCTCTCAAACCCCTAATGATCTAATTACCCTCTCCCTTACCTTCTCTCTCTCCCTTACCGTCTCTCTCTCCCTTACCTTCTCTCTCTCCCTTACCTTCTCTCTCTCCCTTACCTTCTCTCTCTCCCTTACCTTCTCTCTCTCCCTTACCTTCTCTCTCTCCCTTACCTTCTCTCTCTCCCTTACCTTCTCTCTCCCTTACCTTCTCTCTCTCCCTTACCTTCTCTCTCTCCCTTACCTTCTCTCTCCCTTACCTTCTCTCTCTCCCTTACCTTCTCTCTCTCCCTTACCTTATCTCTCTCCCTTACCTTCTCTCTCTCCCTTACCTTATCTCTCTCCCTTACCTTCTCTCTCTCCCTTACCTTCTCTCTCTCCCTTACCTTATCTCTCTCCCTTACATTCTCTCTCTCCCTCACATTCTCTCTCTCCCTTATCTTCTCTCTCTCCCTCACCTTCTCTCTCTCCCTTACCTTCTCTCTCTCCCTTACCTTCTCTCTCTCCCTTATCTTCTCTCTCTCCCTTACCTTCTCTCTCTCCCTTACCTTCTCTCTCCCTTACCTTCTCTCTCCCTTACCTTCTCTCTCCCTTACCATCTCTCTCTGCCTTACCTTCTCTCTCTCCCTTACCATCTCTCTCTCCCTCACCTTCTCTCTCTCCCTTACCTTCTCTCTCTCCCTTACTTTCTCTCTCTCTCCCTTACCTTCTCTCTCTCCCTTACCTTCTAACTCTCCATTACCCTCTCTCTCTCTCCCCCCTCTCTCTTCTCTCTTTTTCCCTCTCCTCCCTCTAGGGGAAGTGGTGTTGGTGCCAATGCCAGCCGACGGCCCAGTGGAAGGTTGGCAGCCCTCGCCCGATGACAGAATCTCTACCCCCACCTCCTCTTTCACTCAGCAGGATGTGAATGAGGGCAGTGTGTGGTACAAACACTTTGGTACCGCCGGCAGGACGCAAGGAGACACCTTCCAGTTCCAGGTGAGTGGTGGTTGTGTGTCCATTGTCCACCAACCCACCTGCCTGCCTGCCTCAGGCTCACTGGGCACAAGCTCACAAACAATCTCTGGTCCATTCTGTTTTCTTCCTAGCCTTCTTGTCTTCCTTTTTTCAACTCTATTACTTTCTTTTTTCAGTTATCTTCTTTCTTCCCTTATTTCTATATCTCTTCTCTCTTCTTCCTTTCTCCTCTGCATATCCCTCTCTCCTTCCAACCTCTCTCTTCTTCCTTCCATCTATAAATCACTGCTAGGCAAATCCCAGCCTTATCTTAGCTCATTGGTCACCATAGCAACACCCACCCGTAGTCTGCGCTCCAGCAGGTATATCTCACTGGTCACCCCCAAAGCCAACACCTCCTTTGGCCGCCATTCCTTCCAGTTCTCTGCTGCAAATGACTGGAACGAACTACAAAAATCTCTGAAGCTGGAGACACTTTTCTCCCTCATTAACTTTAAGCATCAGTTGTCAGAGCAGCTTACCGATCACTGCACCTGTACACAGCCCATCTGTAATTAGCCCACCCAATTACCTCATCCCCATATTGTTATTTACATTGTTATTTATTTTGCTCATTTGCACCCCAGTATCTCTATTTGCACATCATCTTCTGCACATCTATCACTCCAGTGTTAATACTAAATTGTAATTATTTTGCACTATGGCCTATTTAATGCCTTACCTCCATAACTTACTACATTTGCACACACTGTATATAGATTTTTCTATTGTGTTATTGACTGTACGTTTTTGTTTATTCCATATGTAACTCTGTGTTGTTGTTGTTTTTATCGCACTGCTTTGCTTCATCTTGGCTAGGTTGCAGTTGTAAATGAGAACTTGTTCTCAACTGGCTTACCTGGTTAAATAACGGTTTAAAAAAATATAAATAAAAAATCATTTCTCCTCTGCATATCCCTCTCTCCTTCCAACTTCTCTCTTCCTCTCTGCTGTCTGTCTCCATTGCTTTTCCCTCATTTTATCTCTCCCTCCCCTCCTCCACCCACCATCCTTCATAGCCATCCACACTCAAGTGTTTACATTTTTTAGGGGGTAGATCAGCTTTAATATTGCAGATAGATTGTGGGTTCTATCAATGTAATTGTCTGCATCATTTCCAATCCCCCATATATTTGTTTTATCTTTTTAAAATATATTTTCCTTCTTCCACCCCTATTCTAATTGGATTAAACTAATGGACAACGTTACTTAGGCTTCTATTTCCAGCTTATACACACTTTATACATTTTACGGACACAGTACATTTGGCATTAGTTATCTTTTTCTTATTTTGATTTTTTTTGGGTCACCCTTCAGCTACCCTCAACCCCTCCCGTCTACAGTATCTCTCAACCCCTCCCGTCTACAGTATCTCTCAACCCCTCCCGTCTACAGTATCTCTCAACCCCTCCCCTCTACAGTATCTCTCAACCCCTCCCGTCTACAGTATCTCTCAACCCCTCCCGTCTACAGTATCTCTCAACCCCTCCCGTCTACAGTATCTCTCAACCCCTCCCGTCTACAGTATCTCTCAACCCCTCCCGTCTACAGTATCTCTCAACCCCTCCCGTCTACAGTATCTCTCAACCCCTCCCGTCTACAGTATCTCTCAACCCCTCCCGTCTACAGTATCTCTCAACCCCTCCCGTCTACAGTATCTCTCAACCCCTCCCGTCTACAGTATCTCTCAACCCCTCCCGTCTACAGTATCTCTCAACCCCTCCCGTCTACAGTATCTCTCAACCCCTCCCGTCTACAGTATCTCTCAACCCCTCCCGTCTACAGTATCTCTCAACCCCTCCCGTCTACAGTATCTCTCAACCCCTCCCGTCTACAGTATCTCTCAACCCCTCCCGTCTACAGTATCTCTCAACCCCTCCCGTCTACAGTATCTCTCAACCCCTCCCGTCTACAGTATCTCTCAACCCCTCCCGTCTACAGTATCTCTCAACCCCTCCCGTCTACAGTATCTCTCAACCCCTCCCGTCTACAGTATCTCTCAACCCCTCCCGTCTACAGTATCTCTCAACCCCTCCCGTCTACAGTATCTCTCAACCCCTCCCGTCTACAGTATCTCTCAACCCCTCCCGTCTACAGTATCTCTCAACCCCTCCCGTCTACAGTATCTCTCAACCCCTCCCGTCTACAGTATCTCTCAACCCCTCCCGTCTACAGTATCTCTCAACCCCTCCCGTCTACAGTATCTCTCAACCCCTCCCGTCTACAGTATCTCTCAACCCCTCCCGTCTACAGTATCTCTCAACCCCTCCCGTCTACAGTATCTCTCAACCCCTCCCGTCTACAGTATCTCTCAACCCCTCCCGTCTACAGTATCTCTCAACCCCTCCCGTCTACAGTATCTCTCAACCCCTCCCGTCTACAGTATCTCTCAACCCCTCCCGTCTACAGTATCTCTCAACCCCTCCCGTCTACAGTATCTCTCAACCCCTCCCGTCTACAGTATCTCTCAACCCCTCCCGTCTACAGTATCTCTCAACCCCTCCCGTCTACAGTATCTCTCAACCCCTCCCGTCTACAGTATCTCTCAACCCCTCCCGTCTACAGTATCTCTCAACCCCTCCCGTCTACAGTATCTCTCAACCCCTCCCGTCTACAGTATCTCTCAACCCCTCCCGTCTACAGTATCTCTCAACCCCTCCCGTCTACAGTATCTCTCAACCCCTCCCGTCTACAGTATCTCTCAACCCCTCCCGTCTACAGTATCTCTCAACCCCTCCCGTCTACAGTATCTCTCAACCCCTCCCGTCTACAGTATCTCTCAACCCCTCCCGTCTACAGTATCTCTCAACCCCTCCCGTCTACAGTATCTCTCAACCCCTCCCGTCTACAGTATCTCTCAACCCCTCCCGTCTACAGTATCTCTCAACCCCTCCCGTCTACAGTATCTCTCAACCCCTCCCGTCTACAGTATCTCTCAACCCCTCCCGTCTACAGTATCTCTCAACCCCTCCCGTCTACAGTATCTCTCAACCCCTCCCGTCTACAGTATCTCTCAACCCCTCCCGTCTACAGTATCTCTCAACCCCTCCCGTCTACAGTATCTCTCAACCCCTCCCGTCTACAGTATCTCTCAACCCCTCCCGTCTACAGTATCTCTCAACCCCTCCCGTCTACAGTATCTCTCAACCCCTCCCGTCTACAGTATCTCTCAACCCCTCCCGTCTACAGTATCTCTCAACCCCTCCCGTCTACAGTATCTCTCAACCCCTCCCGTCTACAGTATCTCTCAACCCCTCCCGTCTACAGTATCTCTCAACCCCTCCCGTCTACAGTATCTCTCAACCCCTCCCGTCTACAGTATCTCTCAACCCCTCCCGTCTACAGTATCTCTCAACCCCTCCCGTCTACAGTATCTCTCAACCCCTCCCGTCTACAGTATCTCTCAACCCCTCCCGTCTACAGTATCTCTCAACCCCTCCCGTCTACAGTATCTCTCAACCCCTCCCGTCTACAGTATCTCTCAACCCCTCCCGTCTACAGTATCTCTCAACCCCTCCCGTCTACAGTATCTCTCAACCCCTCCCGTCTACAGTATCTCTCAACCCCTCCCGTCTACAGTATCTCTCAACCCCTCCCGTCTACAGTATCTCTCAACCCCTCCCGTCTACAGTATCTCTCAACCCCTCCCGTCTACAGTATCTCTCAACCCCTCCCGTCTACAGTATCTCTCAACCCCTCCCGTCTACAGTATCCCTCAACCCCTCCCGTCTACAGTATCTCTCAACCCCTCCCGTCTACAGTATCTCTAAAAACCATCCAGTTTAGATTTATACTTTCCATATATTTTTTAACTGTGCTGTGATGTTTCACAAAAGTTCTGAACCTTTCTATTCTCATAGTTTCTACAGATTGTAAATTAGAGATTAACATTTTTACTAAGAGTATTATTAAATTATTGATCGAATGACTATGGCTTTTCAAGTCACCCAGCAGTGCTATTATACAGAGTTAGCTTTAGGTAAATGTTGTGATTTTTCAGCAATTCCTGAACCAATTCCTGAATACATAACATTCTATTATTAAATTATTGATCGAATGATTATGGCTTTTCAAGTCACCCAGCAGTGCTATTATGCAGAGTTAGCTTTAGGTAAATGTTGTGATTTTTCAGCAATTCCTGAACCAATTCCTGAATACATAACATTCTATTGGTTGCAAGAATTTTGTATAGTAATTTAAATAGACAAACTTTAAGTTTTTCAAGTCTTGCCATACATTTTCAAGCAGATTTAAGTCAAAAATGTAACTAGGCCACTCAGGAACATTCAATGTCGTCGTGGTCAGCAATTACAGTGTATATTTGGCCTTATGTTTTAGGTTATTGTCCTGCTGAAAGGTGAATTTGTCTCCCAGTGTCTGTTGGAAAGTAGACTGAACCAGGTTTTCCTCTTGGATTTTGCCTGTGCTTAGCTCTATTCCGTTTCTTTATATCCTAAAGAACTCCCTAGTCCTTACCGATGACAAGCATACCCATAACATGATGCAGCCACCACCATGCTTGAAAATAATATATGAATGGTACTCAGTGATGTGTTGTCGGATTTGCCCCAAAAATAACGCTTTGTATTCAGTTCATAAAGTTAATTTCTTTGCCACATTTTTAGCAGTTTTACTTTAGTGCCTTGTTGCAAACAGGATGCATGTTTTGGAATATTTTTATTTTATACAAGCTTCCTTCTTTTCGCTCAGTCGTTTAGGTTAGTATTGTGGAGTAACTACAATGTTGTTGATCCATCCTCAGTTTTCTCCTATCACAGCCATTTAACTCTGTAACTGTTTTAAAGTCACCATTGGCCTCATGGTGAAATCCCTGAGTGGTTTCCTTCCTCTCGAGCAACTAAGTTAGGAAGGACGGCTGTATCTTTGTAGTGACTGGGTATATTGATACATCATCCAAGTGTAATTAATAACTTCACCATGCTAAAATGAATATTCAATGTCTGCATTTTCTTAATTTTTAGGGTTGAATATTTATTGACTCAAGACTTTTCAGCTTTTCATTTTTTATAAATTTGTAAAAATGTCGAAAAACATCATTTCATTTTGACATTATGTGGTATTGTGTGTAGGCCAGTGACAAAAAAACTCAATTTGATCCATTTTAAATACAGGCTGTAACACAACAAAATCTGGAAAAAGTCAAGGGGTGTGAATACTTTCTGAAGGCACTGTACAGTGGGGGAAAAAAGTATTTAGTCAGCCACCAATTGTGCAAGTTCTCCGACTTAAAAAGATGAGAGAGGCCTGTAATTTTCATCATAGGTACACGTCAACTATGACAGACAAATTGAGGAAAAAAAATCCAGAAAATCACATTGTAGGATTTTTTATGAATTTATTTGCAAATTTAAAAAAAAATCCTACAATGTGATTTTCTGGATTTTTTTTCCTCATTGTGTCTGTCATAGTTGACGTGTACCTATGATGAAAATTACAGGCCTCTCTCATATTTTTAAGTGGGAGAACTTGCACAATTGGTGGCTGACTAAATACTTTTTTTCCCCTCTGTATATGGCACAGATAAATACATCTATTTATTTTTCTTATTTCTTTCGCACTTTTATTTAACCAGGTAAGCCAGTTTACATTTACATTTTAGTCATTTAGCAGACACTCTTATCCAGAGCGACTTACAGTTAGTGAATACATATATATATTTTTTTATACTCCCCCCCGTGGGAATCGAACCCACAACCCTGGCGTTGCAAACTCCATGCTCTATCAACTGAGCTACATCCCTGCCGGCCATTCCCTCCCCTACCCTGGACGACACTGGGCCAATTGTGCGCCGCCCATGAGTCTCCCGGTCGCGGCCGGCTGCGACAGAGCCTGGATTCAAACCAGGATCTCTAGTGGCACAGTTAGCACTGTGATGCAGTGCCTTAGACCACTGCGCCACTCAGGAGAGTGAGAACAAGTTCTCATTTACAACTGCGACCTGGCCAACATAAAGCAAAGCAGTGCGATTAAAAACAACAACACAGAGTTACATATGGTGTAAAACAAAACATAAAGTCAAAAATACAACAGAAAATATATATACAGTGTGTTCAAATGTAGCAAGTTATGGAGGTAAGGCAATAAATAGGCCATAGTGCACAATTAGTTTTAACACTGGAATGATAGATGTGCAAGAGATGATGTGCAAATAGAGATACTGGGGTGTAAATGAACAAAATAAATAACAATATGGGGATGAGGTAGTTGGGTGGGCTAATTACAGATGGGCTGTGTACAGGTGCAGTGATCGGTAAGGTGCTCTGACAACTGATGCTTAAAGTTAGTGAGGGAGATAAGAGTCTCCAGCTTCAGAGATTTTTGCAATTTGTTCCAGTCATTGGCAGCAGAGAACTGGAAGGAATGGCGGCCAAAGGAGGTGTTGGCTTTGGGGATGACCAGTGAGATATACCTGCTGGAGCGCATACTACGGGTGGGTATTGCTATGGTGACCAATGAGCTAAGATAAGGTGGGGATTTGCCTAGCAGTGATTTATAGATGGCCTGGAGTCAGTGGGTTTGGCGACGAATATGTAGTGAGGACCAGCCAACAAGAGCGTACAGGTCACAGTGGTGGGTAGTATATGGGGCTTTGGTGACAAAACGGATGGCACTGTGATAGACTACATCCAATTTGCTGAGTAGAGTGTTGGAGGCTATTTTGTAAATGACATCGCCGAAGTCAAGGATCGGTAGGATAGTCCGTTTTTCGAGGGCATTTTTGGCAGCATGAGTGAAGGAGGCTTTGTTGGGAAATAGGAAGCCGATTCTAGATTTAACTTTGGTTTGGAGATGCTTAATGTGAGTCTGGAAGGAGAGTTTACAGTCTAACCAGACACGTAGGTATTTGTAGTTGTCCACATACTCTAGGTCAGACCCGTCGAGAGTAGTGATTCTAGTCGGGTGGGCAGGTGCCAGCAGCGTTCGATTGAAGAGCATGCATTTAGTTTTACTAGTGTTTAAGATTAGATGGAGGCTACTGAAGGAGTGTTGTATGGCATTGAAGCTCCTTTGGAGGTTTGTTAACACAGTGTCCAATGAAGGGCCAGATGTATACAAAATGGTATCATCTGGGTGGATCTGAGAGTCACCAGCAGCAAGAGCGACATCATTGATATACACGGAGAAAAGAGTCGGCCCAAGAATTGAACCCTGTGGCACCCCTATAGAGACTGCCATAGGTCCAGACAACAGGCCCTCCGATTTGACACATTGAACTCTATCTGAGAAGTAGTTGGTGAACCAGGCGAGGCAGTCATTTGAGAAACCAAGGCTATTTAGTCTGCCAATAAGAATGCAGTGGTTGACAGAGTCGAAAGCCTTGGCTAGGTCAATGAAGACGGCTGCACAGTACTGTCTATTATTGATTGCGGTTATAATATTGTTTAGGACCTTGAGCGTGGCTGAGGTGCACCCATGACCAGCTCGGAAACCGGATTGCATAGCGGAGAAGGTACGGTGGGATTCGAAATGGTCGGTGATCTGTTTGTTAACTTGGCTTTCAAAAACTTTCGAAAGGCAGGGCAGGATGGATATAGGTCTGTAACAGTTTGGATCTAGAGTGTCACCCCCTTTGAAGAGGGGGATGACCGCGGCAGCTTTCCAATCTCTGGGGATCTCAGACATTACGAAATAGAGGTTGAACAGGCTAGTAATAGGGGTTGCGACAATTTCGGCGGCTAGTTTTAGAAAGAAAGGGTCCAGATTGTCTAGCCCAGATGATTTGTAGGGGTCCAGATTTTGCAGCTCTTTCAGAACATCAGCTGTCTAAATTTGTGTGAAGGAGAAGCGGGGGGGGGGGGGGGGGGGGGCATGGGCAAGTTGCAGCGGAGGGTGCAGAGCTGGTGGCCGGGGTAGTGGTAGCCAGGTGGAAAGCATGGCCAGCCGTAGCAAAATGCTTGTTGAAATTCTCCATGGCTAGCCTTTGCTTTCCTAACTGCTTGTGTATATTGGTTCCTAACTTCCCTGAAAAGTTGCATATCGCGGGGGCTATTCGATGCTAATGCAGTACGCCACAGGATGTTTTTGTGCTGGTCAAGGGCAGTCAAATCTGAGGAGAACCAGGGGCTATATCTGTTCTTAGTTCTGTATTTTTTGAATGGGGCATGTTTATTTAAGATTGAGAGGAAATTACTTTTAAAGAACAACCAGGCTGACGGAATGAGATCGATATCCATCCAGTATACCTGGGCCAGGTCAATTAGGAAGGCCTGTTCGCTAAAGTGTTTTAGGGAGCGTTTGACAGTGATGAGGGGTGGTCGTTTGACCGCGGACCTGTTACGGACGCAGGCAATAAGGCAGTGATCGCTGAGATCCTGGTTGAAGACAGCGGAGGTGTATTTAGAGGGTAAATTAGTCAGGATGATATCTATGAGGGTTCCCATGTTTACGGATTAAACATGGGCACCCTCTCTCTCTCTGTGTGTGTCTCATCTTACTGCGTTGGAGCAAATGGAAACAAATTACTCACAAATTAGTGCTAAATTAGGGATTATCCTTGTGAAGTAGACTCAGCGCTCAGCAGCGTTTAGGCCATAACAAATGGATGTGTGGCAGCCAGGTTAAGCTAACAGCTTTCATAGAGCCTGGCAGAACAAGGCAAATCAGCAGCCAAGAACATAGAGAGAGATCACAGTCATTTGAATGTTCTCTCATTTTCTCATTTTATGGTTTTCTCTCTCCCCTTGTCTCTCTGCCGCTCTCTCTGTCTCTCCCTCTCTCTCGCCACACTTTCTGCTTTATCGCTCTGTCCCTCTCTGTCTCTCTGTCTCTCCCTCTCTATCCCTCTCTCTCTCTTTCTCATTCTCTTAACATGTTGGCACCATCAGGTTAAAGCAAAACAATATATTTCTGAAGTGTCTCATCAATGATAACAGTAAAGTTATGACCCTGTCAAAACTCAGCTCGTCAGATATTTTCATCATGAGCGAATACTGTCATCTTCCAAGTAGTTTATTTTGACAGCCTTAACATTCAAACTGATCTGGTTCTAGAGGACAAGATGCCTTCTATGGAATGGGTGTTGGGAGATCAACTATTAAATGTTAACTATTAAATATGAATTACTAAATATGAACTATTAAATTATGTCAGTAAGTTATTTGTTTTATTTGCACTTTTATTGAGATGTGCGGCTACACGTCAAATCCGCGGTGTGAAAATTAGAGGGTACAGGATAAAATAACTTGGCAGATGAACTTAGTAAAACTGCTGTCATGTTCATTAGTTTCACTATATAAGCACTATAATGCTATACTGTGCTACATAACATATTATTTAAGCAGCTTATAACATGGTCATAAGCGACGCACTACATATTTACTAGTTCTAGATGAACAACAGGTCCACAACAGTTTTAGGCCTACCCTTTACCATAGCTACTTGTTAGATGTTAGGAGAAAGATACTAACACGACTTGTGTTTCCACCCCGCTAAAACGGAAACTATCTGCGGGTTTCAGGCAAGTCTATGGACCAAATGTCCTCCCGAAATTCGAAAAGAGTTGTGATTTGTCTAAATGATCAGTGATGGAAAAATCAGCGTATCGAAAACACAGTTCCTCGTCACTAGTCACTTCCAACACTCATTTGACAGACGCTACCATGACATTTATGTTACGTGTGTCTATCCACAAGAGGTTAGGTCATGGTTAAAGCTTGATGATAAAGTTACAGTATGATTCGAAATGTCGTCATCTTCCAGGTGTCTAGTGAGGGGTCCCCAGACACGCTCAGTGATGCTCAGACCTTCACCATCGGAGTGATGCCTGAACTCCCAGGGTTCCCCAAGCTGGCCCCCGCCTGTGACCTACAGATAACGGTAATGGAAGAACAGAACAACGGGAAAGAATACACTATCTACTGTGGAGTCTTAGATTATGTACAGTGCCTAGTGAAAGTCTACAATAGTGAAAGTGTACAATAGTAAGTGAGTGTGTGTGTGTGTTGGGTGCAGAGTGTGTGTGTGTGTGTTTTGGGTGGAGTGTGTGTGTTTGTTGATTGGAGTTTGTGTGTGTGTTGGATGGAGTGTGTGTTGGATGGAGTGTGTGTTGGGTGGAGTGTGTGTGTGTTGGTTGGAGTGTGTGTGTGTGTGTGAGTGTGTGTGTGTTGGTTGGAGAGTGTGTGAGTGTGTTGGATGGAGTGTCTGTGTTCTGGGTGGAATGTGTGTGTGTGTGTGTTGGAGTGTGTGTGTGTGTGTGTGTGTTGGGTGGAGTGTGAGTGTGAGTGTGAGTGTGAGTGTGAGTGTGAGTGTGTGTGTGTGTGTGTGTGTGTGTGTGTGTGTGTGTGTGTGTGTGTGTGTGTGTGTGTGTGTGTGTGTGTGTGTGTGTGTGTGTGTGTGTGTGTGTGTGTGTGTGTGTGTGTGTGTGCGTGCGTGCGTGCGTGCGTGCGTGCGTGCGTGCGTGCGTGCGTGCGTGTGGGGTTAGACATTACAGACTTCCCTCTCTTCTCTGGCTGGCGTCCCAAATGACACCCGGATTCCCTATATAGTGTGTTGCATAGACCAGAGTTCTCTGGGGCTACGTCACAAATGGCATTAGTGGATACAAATAAAATAAAAAATGTGTGTGTGTGTGTGTGTGTGTGTGTGTGTGTGTGTGTATATCCATGCAGGCGCTGGAAGATCGTGTGACTGTGGTAACACCCACAGCTTTGTCCTTTGTGGACTCTGAGACGCCCAGTGAAAAGCTTTTCTACAACATCACTAAGCCGCTACCTCAGGGACAAGGTAATCTACACTGCCATCTTCTAGCGTCTCAATACAGGAGCAGACAGGAGGGGAAGCTTTCCCATAAACAACTTTACTCTCAATGCACACCACCAGACCTTGGTTCAAATACTATTTGAAGTCATTACAAAGCATTTATCTGTGCTTGGTTGAGCTAACCTGGCTTGATTGAGCTTGCCTGGCTTGATTGAGATTACCTGGCTTGATTGAGCTGGCCTGTGGCTTGATTGAGCTTGCCTTGCTTTACTAAGCTTGCATGTAGCTTATTTGAGCTGGCCTGTGGCTTTATTGATTTTTCCTGTGGCTTTATTGAGCTTACATGTGGCTTAATGAACCAATAGTCCTAAAATTGCCAACACTCCAGGGAAGCTTGAGCAAACACTCAAAGTATTTGACAAAATGCCAGATAATATTATAACACAGATATATAGGACAACTTGCTAGTTATAATATTATAAATCAGATCTATAGGACAACATGCTAGTTATAATATTATAATACAGATCTATAGGACAACTTGCTAGTTATAATATTATAAAACAGATCTATAGGACAACATGCTAGTTATAATATTATAATACAGATCTATAGGACAACATGCTAGTTATAATATTATAACACAGATCTATAGGACAACATGCTAGTTATAATATTATAATACAGATCTATAGGACAACATGCTAGTTATAATATTATAATACAGATCTGGATGACAACATGCTAGTTATAATATTATAATACAGATCTATAGGACAACATGCTAGTTATAATATTATAATACAGATATATAGGACAACATGCTAGTTATAATATTATAACACAGATATATAGGACAACATGCTAGTTATAATATTATAACACAGATCTGGATGACAACATGCTAGTTATAATATTATAATACAGATCTATAGGACAACATGCTAGTTATAATATTATAACACAGATCTATAGGACAACATGCTAGTTATAATATTATAATACAGATCTGTATGACAACATGCTAGTTATAATATTATAACACAGATCTGGATGACATCATGCTAGTTATAATATTATAATACAGATCTATAGGACAACATGCTAGTTATAATATTATAATACAGATCTATAGGACAACATGCTATTTATAATATTATAACACAGATATGGATGACAACATGCTAGTTATAATATTATAACACAGATCTGGATGACATCATGCTAGTTATAATATTATAATACAGATATATAGGACAACATGCTAGTTATAATATTATAATACAGATCTATAGGACAACATGCTAGTTATAATATTATAACACATATCTATAGGACAACATGCTAGTTATAATATTATAATACAGATCTATAGGACAACATGCTAGTTATCATATTATAACACATATCTATAGGACAACATGCTAGTTATAATATTATAATACAGATCTGTATGACAACATGCTAGTTATAATATTATAACACAGATCTGGATGACATCATGCTAGTTATAATATTATAATACAGATCTATAGGACAACATGCTAGTTATAATATTATAATACAGATCTATAAGACAACATGCTAGTTATAATATTATAATACAGATCTATAGGACAACATGCTATTTATAATATTATAACACAGATCTGGATGACAACATGCTAGTTATAATATTATAACACAGATCTATAGGACAACATGCTAGTTATAATATTATAATACAGATCTGTATGACAACATGCTAGTTATAATATTATAACACAGATCTGGATGACATCATGCTAGTTATAATATTATAATACAGATCTATAGGACAACATGCTAGTTATAATATTATAATACAGATCTATAGGATAACATGCTAGTTATAATATTATAATACAGATCTATAGGACAACATGATATTTATAATATTATAACACAGATCTTGATGACAACATGCTAGTTATAATATTATAACACAGATCTGGATGACATCATGCTAGTTATAATATTATAATACAGATATATAGGACAACATGCTAGTTATAATATTATAATACAGATCTATAGGACAACATGCTAGTTATAATATTATAACACATATCTATAGGACAACATGCTAGTTATAATATTATAATACAGATCTATAGGACAACATGCTAGTTATCATATTATAACACATATCTATAGGACAACATGCTAGTTATAATATTATAATACAGATCTATAGGACAACATGCTAGTTATAATATTATAATACAGATCTATAGGACAACATGCTAGTTATAATATTATATAATACAGATCTATAGGACAACATGCTAGTTATAATATTATAATACAGATCTATAGGACAACATGCTAGTTATAATATTATAATACAGATCTATAGGACAACATGCTAGTTATAATATTATAATACAGATCTATAGGACAACATGCTAGTTATAATATTATAATACAGATCTGGATGACAACATGCTAGTTATAATATTATAACACAGATCTGGATGACATCATGCTAGTTATAATATTATAATACAGATCTATAGGACAACATGCTAGTTATAATATTATAATACACATCTATAGGACAACATGCTAGTTATAATATTATAATACAGATCTATAGGACAACATGCTAGTTATAATATTATAATACAGATCTATAGGACAACATGCTAGTTATAATATTATAATACAGATCTATAGGACAACATGCTAGTTATAATATTATAATACAGATCTATAGGACAACATGCTAGTTATAATATTATAACACAGATCTATAGGACAACATGCTAGTTATAATATTATAATACAGATCTGGATGACAACATGCTAGTTATAATATTATAATACAGATCTATAGGACAACATGCTAGTTATAATATTATAATACAGATCTATAGGACAACATGCTAGTTATAATATTATAACACAGATCTATAGGACAACATGCTAGTTATAATATTATAATACAGATCTATAGGACAACATGCTAGTTATAATATTATAATACAGATCAATAGGACAACATGCTAGTTATAATATTATAATACAGATCTATAGGACAACATGCTAGTTATAATATTATAATACAGATCTATAGGACAACATGCTAGTTATAATATTATAATACAGATCTGTATGACAACATGCTTGTTATAATATTATAATACAGATCTGTATGACAACATGCTAGTTATAATATTATAATACAGATCTATAGGACAACATGCTAGTTATAATATTATAATACAGATCTATAGGACAACATGCTAGTTATAATATTATAATACAGATCTATAGGACAACATGCTAGTTATAATATTATAATACAGATCAATAGGACAACATGCTAGTTATAATATTATAATACAGATCTATAGGACAACATGCTAGTTATAATATTATAATACAGATCTATAGGACAACATGCTAGTTATAATATTATAATACAGATCTATAGGACAACATGCTAGTTATAATATTATAATACAGATCTATAGGACAACATGCTAGTTATAATATTATAATACAGATCTATAGGACAACATGCTAGTTATAACCGACTATGGTAGCTAATGAGAGACATAATAACCTGACCTGTAAGTTGAATGTAACCCCAGGTACTGTGGAGCATCGTGACAGACCCTATAACCCAGTGTCCTCCTTCACGCAAGCTGACGTCAACCTGGGCCGGATCCTATACCGCCCTCCCCAGGCCCCCTCTCACCTCCAAGAGCTCTACCAGTACTCCTTCACTGGTGAGCACACACACACACACACACACACACACACACACACACACACACACACACACACACACACACACACACACACACACACACACACACACACACACACACACACACACACACACACACACACACACACACACACACACACACACACACACACACACACACACACACACACACACTTACATTTACATTTTAGTCATTTAGCAGACGCTCTTATCCAGAGCGACTTACAGGAGCAATTAGGGTTAAGTGCCTTGCTTAAGGGCACATCGACAGATTTTTCACATAGTCGGCTCGGGGATTAGAACCAGCGACCTTTCGGTTACTGGCACAACGCTCTTACCCACTAAGCTACCTGCCGCCCACTTACGCACACATGCACACACACACACACACACACACACACTTACGCACACACACACACACTTACGCACACACATACACACACACACACACACACAGACACACACACATACAGACCCCCCCCTCCCCCCCAGTCACACTCAGCCACACTGTTGTTAATGAAATGTGAGTGCAACTGGGTAACCATGGCGGATTTTTTTTCCTTCAGATTTCACAAGATTGACTGTTTTAATCCATGTCCTAAAATCAAGTAATTTCTTCCAAGAGTAGCAGCCTTATTCTGAGTATGAGGGGACATGCTCTAAAAGTACAGCGACAGAAAAATTCACAATATTTGCCTGAACTTGCTAATTGGTTGAAGCTGGCAGCGTAGCATTTGACTTAATTTCATTTGCTTTTCATTTAACCTCTAATCTGCCTGGTAACTCTGATGTGTAGTGATCATCTGTGTGTTTGTGGTACAGCAGCAGTTTAGACAGAGGTGTAACAGTATTATATAACCGTATTTTATTTCCTCTAGGTCTGCCAGAGTTGCTGAATCTCTATTTCACAGGTATACAGTATAATATATAACCTCTATGGCTGTAGCTTAGAGAGGAGGGCATTCATACTCCTCTCCTCCTCTCCTCCTCTCCACCTCCTCCTCTGCCTCCTTCTCCTCCTCCTCTCCTCTCCTCATCCTCCTCCTCTCCACCTCCTCCTCTGGCTCCTCCTCTGCCACCTCCTCTGGCTCCTCCTCTGCCACCTCCTCTGCCTCCTCCTCCTCCTCCTCCTCTGGCTCCTCCTCTGGCTCCTCCTCTGCCTCCTTCTCCTCCTCCTCCTCCTCCTCCTCGCCTCCTCCTCTCCACCTCCTCCTCTGGCTCCTCCTCTGCCTCCTCCTCCTCTCCTTCTCCTCCTCCTCTCTGGCTCCTCCTCTGCCTCCTTCTCCTCCTCCTCTCCTCATCGTCCTCCTCTCCACCTCCTCCTCTGGCTCCCCCTCTGCCACCTCCTCTGGCTCCTCCTCTGCCACCTCCTCTGCCTCCTCCTCCTCCTCCTCCTCCTCCACCTCTTCTCATCTCTCCACCTCCTCCTCTGCCTCCTCCTCTGCCTCCTCCTCTGCCTCCTCCTCCTCCTCCTCCTCTGCCTCCTCCTCCTCTTTTCCACCTCTCCACCTCCTCCTCTCTCTTTCTGCTCCTCTTCCTACTCCTCTTCTCACTCAATCATGATTGTTCTGTTCTCCACCATACCTTTATTTCACCCCCCTCTCCACCACTTCACTGATCCCACTTGACTGGGCTCTCTCCTCCTCAATCAATCTGTTTCTTATGGGTCTATCTAGGAGATATATTATTTATTCTCTCTCTCTCTCTCTCTCTCTCTCTCTCTCTCTCTCTCTCTCTCTCTCTCTCTCTCTCTCTCTCTCCCTTCCCAATCATTATAGTGAACCATGGTTCTATCATAACACCTTTCTATGGTGCTGGGTGTCTTTCTGTCCTCACTGATAATGTACTTACTGTATGTTGGGCTGTCTCTGTCTGTGAGGTGGCTAAATACACATGTTCTCCATTATCTTCATTCTGTCTGTGTCTGTGAGGTGGCTAAATACACCTCTTCTCCATTACCTTCATTCTGTCTGTGTCTGTGAGGTGGCTAAATACACCTCTTCTCCATTATCTTCATTCTGTCTGTGTCTGTGAGGTGGCTAAATACACCTCTTCTCCATTACCTTCATTCAGTAAGTACAGCACGTGGACTAGGAGAAGTTCAGTGGCCTAGATAGAAGTGGTCCCGTAGGTTGTGGAGAATCCACCAAAGTGCTTTCTGGTTTGAGGGCATATCTCCAACACGTACTGTCACACACACACACATGCTTATGTACACAAGCACACACGACTGCGTGGAACAGTAATGTTGAGGTTCAGAGAAACCTGAGGTGATCCTCAAGAGCTCTTTGTGTTCTTTGATGTGTTCTGACTTATTCCTTTGTTGCATTGCGTTTCACTTCTTCACTTCCTTTCGCTCTCATTCCCTGTACCTGCTGTCATGCGTGTTATCCACCTGAAATGACCTCATTCTGCACCTTTCACATTGTAACTATGATATTCACACCAGCCCAAGCTGAAACCCATTGAAACCCATTCACACGGTGATTGTTTAGATTTGTTTTGAGTTGCTATTTAGTGACAATTAGTTCCCCGCAGAGTGAATGTAGCTACAGTATGCGTATCACCTTTTAAGATTTATTATGCATTACAGTTCTTTAATTACTCTCCTAGAGAAATAAATTATGTTTTTTAATATTCATACATTTAGTGAGTCAACACCCTTTAAAACGTCACTCTCTAGGGGACTAAGAAACCAATTAGCCATAGAAGTATGTTTGTGTGTGTGTATGTACATGTGTGTGTGTGTGTGTGCCTCTGTAACGCCTGCCTGTGTGTGGGTGTGTGTGTGTGTGTGTGTGTGTGTGTGTGTGTGTGTGTGTGTGTGTGTGTGTGTGTGTGTGTGTGTGTGTGTGTGTGTGTGTGTGTGTGTGTGTGTGTGTGTGTATCTAACTCCTGTGTGTGTATGTGTTCCAGTGTCGGACGGGGAACACACCACTCCAGAGATGGACTTTTCCATCCACTTGTTGGCCAACCACCAGCAGCCCCCAGTGTTTCAGATCCTTGACCCTGTTCTGGAGGTTAGCATGGGGGGACGAACACCCATAGGTAAGACTAACCCCACGACCCTCGTCCACCCACACCCTCGGCTACAGGGCGTATGGGCATCGGGCGTATATTGCCTCACTTGCCACTTACCAGGTTGTCATTGTAAAAAAATAATTTGTTCTTAGGGGTACACAAAAAAGAAAAAAAAGAATAAAGAACTAATAAATATTGAATGTCTCATTAGTTCAGGTATCCTAAAGAATGATGCATTACCATTGATATTACAAACATATGGTAAATCATTGGTATGCAACGTGACTTTCATCCTCAATGTCGCTCACAATACTTGGTGTAGGTGGGCAGCAGCTGGCAGTAACTGATGCAGACACGGCTCCTGATGAGTTGGAGTTTGAGCTGGTGGAAGGACCGGTCCATGGAACCCTGGTCAAGATGGAGTTGGACTCACAGACTGAGATGATGAATGGTGAGAAGTAGAGTCGATACAGACCAATACAATAGTACACTGAAAAGTCAAAGTGTCACCAAATATCTATATAACGACTTTGCATAGCACATGTTCTGAATTCTCACACATCCCCAGAAAACTGTTTTATTTTGTGTAACAGAATGATAAAGAAGTACAAGATGAGAAGGGGGGGGGGGGGTTCTGTGCTAAGGCCAGTAACAGTAGATAGTTAGACCAGTAACAGTAGATAGTTAGACCAGTAGATAGTTAGACCAGTAACAGTAGATAGTTAGACCAGTAACAGTAGATAGTTAGACCAGTAGATAGTTAGACCAGTAGATAGTTAGACCAGTAGATAGTTAGACCAGTAGATAGTTAGACCAGTAACAGTAGATAGTTAGACCAGTAGATAGTTAGACCAGTATATAGTTAGACCAGTAACAGTAGATAGTTAGACCAGTAGATAGTTAGACCAGTAGATAGTTAGACCAGTAGATAGTAGATAGTTAGACCAGTAGATAGTTAGACCAGTAAGAATAACATAATTGTATTATTTCTTTAACAGACTGATTCAACTCCTTTGTCCCTCCAGGTGACACGTTCTCCTTCAGTGACGTGACCCGTAACGTTCTGCAGTATGAACACTCCGGCCTCTCCACGGACGAGGACGCCATCACCTTCACCGTTACCGATGGCTTCTCCATGACAACGGCGGTGGTACAGGTGGTTGTGTTGGGCGTCGGGGGCGACGGGCCCAGGAGAGACCCAGAGGCCCTGCTGTCCATGGAGGTTCCTGAAAAAAGTAGCAGTGTCATCAGACGTACACACCTGGGTTATACGGTTAGTACAAACACACACACAAGCACTCCTGCTCTAAACTCTTGACTGAAGCTCAGAGTTAGATGTGTGGGTGACACACACACAGGACACACACGCTATGGGTATCCATATCTGGACCCCCCGTCTGAATGGTTCTTCTGGTTTCTGTTCACCCATGATCGTAATATTATGTAGTGTAGTCCAGCTCCTTCCATTATGGTCTTGACTTATTGAACCCTCTTTATAGTGGCTCTGGTTGCTGTGTTTAAGTGCTGTAGATACTGTATGTTCCACCACAGCTTCACATAATAATCGGCATATATATTTCTTTTATAGTTTACGTATTATGAAATACGTGATCATATTTTGCAGAGCGACACCTCTCCAGATGAGCAGATCCGTATTCAGCTGGTGTCGGTTCCTATGTACGGCATCCTGACCAGGACAGGGTCCGACTCAGACCACCAGGAGATGACGGAGTACTCCTCTTTCACCATGGACGACATCAACAAACACAGGATCAGGTAGAGCCATCTAAAACTAAGGGTGCATCTAAAGTAATCTATAGTAATCTATAGTAATCTATAGTAATCCATAGTAATCTATAGTAATCTATAGTAATCCATAGTCATCTAAAGTAATCTATAGTAATCTATAGTAATCCATAGTCATCTATAGTAATCTATAGTAATCCATAGTCATTTAAAGTAATGTATAGTAATCTATAGTAATCCATAGTCATCTATAGTAATCCATAGTCATCCATAGTCATCTAAAGTAATCTATAGTAATCTATAGTAATCTATAGTAATCCATAGTCATCTATAGTAATCCATAGTCATCCATAGTCATCTAAAGTAATCTATAGTAATCCATAGTAATCTAAAGTAATCTAAAGTAATCTATAGTAATCCATAGTCATCTATAGTAATCTATAGTAATCCATAGTAATCTAATGTAGCTTCCTCTCTTTGTTCGCTTATACTTTAGCTGCACTGATCTGTAAAGAGCTGGACAGGTTGAAAGTCAATTCTGTTGTACACTTCACATTCTGGTATCCATTCCTACCAGCTCCTTTGTTGTTATTGCAGTAATTATTGAGACGATTTGTTCTGCCGTGTAGATATTTATTTCTAATTCATTTTGATTTTATTGGTCCAGGTTATGTAATTGAGAGCAATTCTAATTTAGGCCTAAAGTAGCGAGCTAGCTGAGAGGTTTTTGTAAAAGTAATGGCTTCTTTCTACCGTCACTCCTTAGAGTGTAACTACTATAAAAATATCAATATTCTCCCTGTGTGGCTTTGTGAAATCCTCGCTACAAATTAGAAACGGCAGAAAAAGATTTGGGTGTTTTAGCGACGATATGGGAAATGCACAAACAGTTTAGCTCAATTAGCATGTCTAATTAGCGAACGTTAAATACCAACCACCTGCAAGACACACACACACACACACACACACACACACACACACACACACACACACACACACACACACACACACACACACACACACACACACACACACACACACACACACACACACACACACACACACACAAAATGAAAACCAGGCATCGAAATGCAAACAAAATATTAGGCCTAGGGACTTCATCCCCATAATGTGCCTCTGATTAGCTTTGGTGCTAATTAACACGCTAGGCTAATATTGTACGTAACATCTCTGGGGCTTTGGGTTTAAATCACGTGTATTAGTTAAGCTTGGCAGACTGCCTCTCTGTGTTGTAACACATACACCTCTGTTTTATAGAGAATTAGAAAATATTATATTTCATTCAGGTACTTTTGCTCGTTTTTAAAGGGCTTGTACACGACCAGGCTTTATAATGGTGAGAGTTAGAGGATATTAGATTCAGTTCCATTCTCCAGATTGTAGAGGGCTTGTATAAAGTGTTGTATTAGTGTGAGGGGAATCTCGCCTCTTCCACCGCTAATCTGTAGCCCATCGTTCATGAAAGTGATGTAGGCTACAAAGAGTGATAAGATTCTTTGGTAACACTTTTCTTAAAACCAATAGGTAGCTATAATGATTTATGACTTGTTATAAGCATGTATTAGCCCTTCTAATGTGTTGCAGTGAACTTGTCGTCTTTCTATGTGGCACATTCTTTTGTTGTTGCTAATATTAAACCAGGATTATTAGGAGATGATACTATGCACTGGTTTTGTGACCAATTTGTATTGTTTTGTTTTCCGTGAAGACGTTGTTTTCGGATGAACTTCACTAAAGCTCAGATTTCCTTCCTGCCGTACCAGGTACATCACTTCCTTTGAGACAGGAACCCAGCCGGTGACGGACATCTTCCATTTCATTGTTTACGACGGTGAGAACAGTCGCCTTGACAACCAGATGTGTACCATCACCATTACCTCCATAAAGGGACAGCCTCCAGTGGTCACTGTCCGCAGTGGCATCAAGGTACACACACACACAAACACACACACACACACACACACACACACACACACACACACACACAACTCCGCTTGTTTGGACAGTTGCTAGGGACAGAACAAAGAGATACAGTCTGCAACAGATGAAGCGTAACCAGGCAACACAGCTGATGCAACGCTCAGTGGACCAGTGTCTAACGCTGTGTGTGTGTGGTGTGTGTGTGTGTGTGTGTGTGTGTGTGTGTGTGGTATGTGTGGTATGTGTGTGTGTGTGTTTGGTGTGTGTGTGTGTTTGAGTGTGTGTGTGTGTGTATGAGTGTGTGTGTTCTAACACAAGGGTTGTATCATGTGATTAATAATAGTTGTCGCCAGCTGCTGTCTGATGGTCACTGTGATGTGAATGAGTCAGGGTTGATCAATGTAGCACAAAATAAAATAGAACCGCTGACATTGGCAATTGATAATGGAATGGGGACGTCTGTTCTAGTCATTCTAATTCTATGGAACGTGGTCTATATTATACAGATATCCCTCATTAACATGAACTGGCAGGCTCAGCTGTATAATAGAAATAGGCTTGGGGTGCACGTTGCACTTAGTGACTGATCTAGGATCAGCGTTACCTTCCGCAATCCTAACTGTTTATTTATTATATATTAAAGATTAGCACTGACTATCGGTAGCTATCTAGGGGTAAGTTCCTCCTAGTTGTCCTAGAAGTGCTCTCACCCAATGCTGTATCTGCATACCGAGATCTTGTGCAACTTTCTATGTTGTGTATTTATAGGTACAGGAAGGAGGAAGAGTCCAGCTGTCAACCAATCACATCATTGTATCAGATCTGGACACACCCAAGAAGGACCTGCTGGTGTGGATGATCAGCGCGCCCAAATATGGCTTCGTTGAGAACACGAGACGAAGAGGTGTGTGTTTGTGTGTGTGTGTGTGTGAGACCATGCGCATGTGTGCTTTTGTTTGTAATGCATGTGTGTGAGTGTACACTATGCATATCAGTAATATACAACATACTGTAACATCTTGACAGCAGACCTCCCTAGTGGATTTATTTACCATCTGGATCTTCAGTGGTCTGGTCTGTTGATTGACAGCACCATGTATCTTTCAAAGAAAACACTCATCCCCAATCTATAGCCTTAGATCCTGAGAGAGAGAGAGAGAGAGAGAGAGAGAGAGAGAGAGAGAGAGAGAGAGAGAGAGAGAGAGAGAGGCAGTTGTCCTGGGCAAAGCAGTGTGCATGTAAACAGAGGTACGGTAATACAGTACATACAGACAGATGAAACAACACTGATGAAAGTGGAGGGAGGCCTGCACAAAAGTCTTTATGCTGCAAAGTAAACCCTGTTTTTCATCCATGATGTGAGATTAGTCTGAAGTACTGGTCTTCAGTTATGTTGTCTTCTTCTGAGTATTCCCCTGTTGAAATATAAATGAATATCTATGAGCCTGGCGTATTTCTACATGGTGTCTTAGATGTTTCTGATCTCACTTCCCATTCTGGTCTCGTCCTCTGTCTCCCAGTGGGCTCGATGAGCGGTTCAAATACCCGCATCATCAGTCCAGAGGTTCCCTTCTCCGTGGACGACCTGACGACTGACCACATCTTCTACGTTCAGAACGTCCAGAACACTGACCACTACCAGGACACCTTCTCTTTCTACATCAGTGATGGGTCCAGCCAGACAGAGGCCTTCAATGTCAACATAGATATACTGGTAAATAATACTACTGCTACTACTATATCAGTGATGGGTGCAGCCAGACATTCAATGTCAACATAGATGTACTGGTAAAAATAATGATTAAAGCCACAATCCTTAAGACATACAGCAAACCTGTCACTTGGTTTGAAATATGGAGATTCATAGAGGGACTGAAAGTTCATGAGATCAGCACGGTAGCTTTACTAATATTTTAAAGATGATGTTGTGTGTTTACAAATACTATGTTATTAATAATAATTAACTGCAACTCTTAACCCAAGTGCACAAAGAAAACTTTCAGACAAGGTTGACGGATTTTCTTGTTCTGTGATAACTACACCAGGCCTGTTTTTTCCCGCCCACCATAAAAATCGATCAATTTGTCTGCTAGGGCCTTGAGGTGATGATCCTGACAGAGACTTGGGTGTATGTATTTTTGTGTGTGTGAATGATAAACTTTAAATTTGTTTGTGTGTGCGAGCATGTGTGTGCCTGCGTCTGTCTGTCTGTCTGTGTGTGCGTGTGCTAATGCTTGTGTGTGTGTATGTGTGTGTGTGTGTGTGTGTGTGTGTGTGTGTGTGTGTGTGTGTGTGTGTGTGTGTGTGTGTGTGTGTGTGTGTGTGTGTCCGCAGCAGAGTAAAGAGGAGATGGAGCCGGTGGTGTCAGTGAACAGGATCCAGGTGGAGGAGAACTCAGGAGTGGTCATCACTAACTCTTCTCTCAACGTCCTGGACCAAGACACACCAGACAATGACATCATCATCACCGTCACCAAGGAACCTGCCTACGGTACGTGTACACACACACAGAAATAAAGTGCACTTCACCTCTAACAGCCCGACACAGTCAGTGTCAAATGCTGCTCTTCTCTCTCCCCTGTCCATTACTTGGCCTGTAACTCTCCCTCCATCCCTCCCTCTAACACTCCCTCCCTCCATCCATCCATCCCTCCCTCTAACTCTCCCTCCCTCCATCCTTCCCTTGTAACTCTCCCTCCATCCCTCCATCTAACTCTCCCTCCATCCCTCCCTCTAACTCTCCCTCCCTCCATCCTTCCTTGTAACTCTCCCTCCATCCCTCCATCTAACTCTCCATCCATCCCTCCATCTAACTCTCCCTCCATCCCTCCCTCTAACTCTCCCTCCCTCCATCCTTCCTTGTAACTCTCCCTCCATCCCTCCATCCCTCCATCCCTCCATCCCTCCATCCCTCCCTCTAACTCTCCCTCCATCCCTCCCTCTAACTCTCCCTCCATCCCTCCCTCTAACTCTCCCTCCCTCCTTCCTTGTAACTCTCCCTCCATCCCTCCATCCCTCCATCCCTCCATCCCTCCATCCCTCCCTCTAACTCTCCCTCCCTCTAACTCTCCCTCCATCCCTCCCTCTAACTCTCCCTCCATCCCTCCTTGTAACTCTCCCTCCATCCCTCCCTCTAACTCTCCCTCCATCCCTCCCTCTAACTCTCCCTCCATCCCTCCCTCTAACTCTCCCTCCATCCCTCCCTCTAACTCTCCCTCCATCCCTCCCTCTAACTCTCCCTCCATCCCTCCCTCTAACTCTCCCTCCATCCCTCCCTCTAACTCTCCCTCCATCCCTCCTTGTAACTCTCCCTCCATCCCTCCCTCTAACTCTCCCTCCATCCCTCCTTGTAACTCTCCCTCCATCCCTCCCTCTAACTCTCCCTCCATCCCTCCCTCTAACTCTCCCTCCATCCCTCCTTGTAACTCTCCCTCCCTCCATCCCTCCCTCTAACTCTCCCTCCATCCCTCCCTCTAACTCTCCCTCCATCCTCCTTGTAACTCTCCCTCCATCCCTCCCTCTAACTCTCCCTCCATCCCTCCCTCTAACTCTCCCTCCATCCCTCCCTCTAACTCTCCCTCCATCCCTCCTTGTAACTCTCCCTCCATCCCTCCCTCTAACTCTCCCTCCATCCCTCCCTCTAACTCTCCCTCCATCCCTCCTTGTAACTCTCCCTCCATCCCTCCCTCTAACTCTCCCTCCATCCCTCCTTGTAACTCTCCCTCCATCCCTCCCTCTAACTCTCCCTCCATCCCTCCCTCTAACTCTCCCTCCATCCCTCCCTCTAACTCTCCCTCCATCCCTCCTTGTAACTCTCCCCTCCATCCCTCCCTCTAACTCTCCCTCCATCCCTCCCTCTAACTCTCCCTCCATCCCTCCCTCTAACTCTCCCTCCATCCCTCCTTGTAACTCTCCCTCCATCCCTCCCTCTAACTCTCCCTCCATCCCTCCCTCTAACTCTCCCTCCATCCCTCCTTGTAACTCTCCCTCCATCCCTCCCTCTAACTCTCCCTCCATCCCTCCCTCTAACTCTCCCTCCATCCCTCCCTCTAACTCTCCCTCCATCCCTCCCTCTAACTCTCCCTCCATCCCTCCCTCTAACTCTCCCTCCATCCCTCCCTCTAACTCTCCCTCCATCCCTCCTTGTAACTCTCCCTCCATCCCTCCCTCTAACTCTCCCTCCATCCCTCCCTCTAACTCTCCCTCCATCCCTCCCTCTAACTCTCCCTCCATCCCTCCCTCTAACTCTCCCTCCATCCCTCCCTCTAACTCTCCCTCCATCCCTCCCTCTAACTCTCCCTCCATCCCTCCTTGTAACTCTCCCTCCATCCCTCCCTCTAACTCTCCCTCCATCCCTCCCTCTAACTCTCCCTCCATCCCTCCTTGTAACTCTCCCTCCATCCCTCCCTCTAACTCTCCCTCCATCCCTCCCTCTAACTCTCCCTCCATCCTTCCTTGTAACTCTCCCTCCATCCCTCCCTCTAACTCTCCCTCCATCCCTCCCTCTAACTCTCCCTCCATCCCTCCCTCTAACTCTCCCTCCATCCCTCCTTGTAACTCTCCCTCCATCCCTCCCTCTAACTCTCCCTCCATCCCTCCCTCTAACTCTCCCTCCATCCCTCCTTGTAACTCTCCCTCCATCCCTCCCTCTAACTCTCCCTCCATCCCTCCTTGTAACTCTCCCTCCATCCCTCCCTCTAACTCTCCCTCCATCCCTCCCTCTAACTCTCCCTCCATCCCTCCTTGTAACTCTCCCTCCATCCCTCCCTCTAACTCTCCCTCCATCCCTCCCTCTAACTCTCCCTCCATCCCTCCCTCTAACTCTCCCTCCATCCTCCTTGTAACTCTCCCTCCATCCCTCCCTCTAACTCTCCCTCCATCCCTCCCTCTAACTCTCCCTCCATCCCTCCTTGTAACTCTCCCTCCATCCCTCCCTCTAACTCTCCCTCCATCCCTCCCTCTAACTCTCCCTCCATCCCTCCTTGTAACTCTCCCTCCATCCCTCCCTCTAACTCTCCCTCCATCCCTCCTTGTAACTCTCCTCCTCCATCCCTCCCTCTAACTCTCCCTCCATCCCTCCCTCTAACTCTCCCTCCATCCCTCCCTCTAACTCTCCCTCCATCCCTCCTTGTAACTCTCCCTCCCTCCATCCCTCCCTCTAACTCTCCCTCCATCCCTCCCTCTAACTCTCCCTCCATCCCTCCCTCTAACCTCCTCCCCTCCCTCCCTCCTTGTAACTCTCCCTCCATCCCTCCTTGTAACTCTCCCTCCATCCCTCCTTGTAACTCTCCCTCCATCCCTCCCTCTAACTCTCCCTCCATCCCTCCTTGTAACTCTCCCTCCATCCCTCCCTCTAACTCTCCCTCCATCCCTCCCTCTAACTCTCCCTCCATCCCTCCCTCTAACTCTCCCTCCATCCCTCCCTCTAACTCTCCCTCCATCCCTCCCTCTAACTCTCCCTCCATCCCTCCCTCTAACTCTCCCTCCATCCCTCCCTCTAACTCTCCCTCCATCCCTCCCTCTAACTCTCCCTCCATCCCTCCTTGTAACTCTCCCTCCATCCCTCCCTCTAACTCTCCCTCCATCCCTCCCTCTAACTCTCCCTCCATCCTTCCTTGTAACTCTCCCTCCATCCCTCCCTCTAACTCTCCCTCCATCCCTCCCTCTAACTCTCCCTCCATCCCTCCCTCTAACTCTCCCTCCATCCTTCCCTTGTAACTCTCCCTCCATCCCTCTCCCTCTAACTCTCCCTCCATCCCTCCCTCTAACTCTCCCTCCATCCCTCCTTGTAACTCTCCCTCCATCCCTCCCTCTAACTCTCCCTCCATCCCTCCCTCTAACTCTCCCTCCATCCCTCCCTTGTAACTCTCCCTCCATCCCTCCCTCTAACTCTCCCTCCATCCCTCCTTGTAACTCTCCCTCCATCCCTCCCTCTAACTCTCCCTCCATCCCTCCCTCTAACTCTCCCTCCATCCCTCCCTCTAACTCTCCCTCCATCCCTCCCTCTAACTCTCCCTCCATCCCTCCTTGTAACTCTCCCTCCCTCCATCCCTCCCTCTAACTCTCCCTCCATCCCTCCCTCTAACTCTCCCTCCCATCCCTCCCTCTAACTCTCCCCTCCATCCCTCCTTGTAACTCTCCCTCCATCCCTCCGCCATCTAACTCTCCCTCCATCCCTCCTTGTAACTCTCCCTCCATCCCTCCTTGTAACTCTCCCTCCATCCCTCCTTGGTAACTCTCCCTCCCTCCATCCCTCCACTAACTCTCCCTCCATCCCTCCCTCTAACTCCCCCCCCCCCCTCCCTCCATCCCTCCTTGTAACTCTCCCTCCATCCCTCCCTCTAAACTCTCCCTCCATCCCTCCCTCTAACTCTCCCCTCCATCCCTCCCTCTAACTCTCCCTCCATCCCTCCTTGTAACTCTCCCTCCATCCCTCCCTCTAACTCTCCCCTCCATCCCTCCTTGTAACTCTCCCTCCATCCCTCCTTGTAACTCTCCCTCCATCCCTCCCTCTAACTCTCCCTCCATCCCTCCCTCTAACTCTCCCTCCATCCCTCCTCTAACTCTCCCTCCATCCCTCCCTCTAACTCTCCCTCCATCCCTCCCTCTAACTCTCCCTCCATCCCTCCCTCTAACTCTCCCTC
Organism: Coregonus ussuriensis; assembly: GCA_031479575.1. Lineage (NCBI taxonomy): Eukaryota > Metazoa > Chordata > Actinopteri > Salmoniformes > Salmonidae > Coregonus > Coregonus ussuriensis. The sequence continues at coordinate 48,430,463 of CM062490.1, forward strand.
CATCCCTCCTTGTAACTCTCCCTCCATCCCTCCCTCTAACTCTCCCTGCCTTCCCTCCTCTAACTCTCCCTCCATCCCTCCCTCTAACTCTCCCTCCATCCCTCCCTCTAACTCTCCCTCCATCCCTCCCTCTAACTCTCCCTCCATCCCTCCCTCTAACTCTCCCTCCATCCCTCCCTCTAACTCTCCCTCCATCCCTCCCTCTAACTCTCCCTCCATCCCTCCCTCTAACTCTCCCTCCATCCCTCCCTCTAACTCTCCCTCCATCCCTCCCTCTAACTCTCCCTCCATCCCTCCATCCCTCCCTCTAACTCTCCCTCCATCCCTCCCTCTAACTCTC
>CM062490.1:48431302-48481302 GCA_031479575.1 Coregonus ussuriensis
CCCCCCCCCCAGACCAGACTAGTTAACACACCCACACTAGACCCCCCAGCCCCCCCCCAGACTAGTTTTTGGTTAGACACACCACCTACCCCACCCCCCCCCCCCCCCCCCCCCCAGACTAGTTAACACACCACACTGATACCCCCCCCCAGACTAGTTAAACACACCACACTGAAGAACCCCACCCAGACTAGTTAACACACCTACACTGAGACCCCCCCCCCCCAGACTAGTTAACATCACCACACGGAGACCACACCCCCTCCAGACTAGTTACACATCACTCACACTGAGACCCCCCCCCCAGACCTAGTTAACACTACACACTGAGAGCCCCCCCCCCCCCAGACTAGTTAACACACCACACTGAGACCCACCCCCTCCAGACTAGTTAACACAACATACTGAGACCCCCCCCCTCCAGACTAGTTAACACACCCACACTGAGACCCCCCCCGCCAGACTAGTTAACACACCAAATACTCTGCTAGACCCCCCCCCCCCCCCAGGACAGTTAAAACACCCACACTTGAGGCCCTGAGACCCCCCCAGACTAGTTAACACACCACACACTGAGAACCCCCCCCCCCAGACTAGTTCGAACACACCACAATGAGTTGATGAACTGACCCCCCCACCCCCCCCCCCCCCCCCCCCAGACGGATAGTTACACACCACACTGAGTCCCCCCCCCCCCCCCATCCAGACTAGTTTTTAACACACCACACTGAGACCCCCCCCCCAGACCCCCCAGTTAACGCCCGCCCCACCCACCCCCCCCCCCCTCCAGATGTTTTAGTTAACACACCACAATGAGACCCCCCCCCCCCCCCCCCCCCCCCCGCCTCCAGACTAGTTAACACAACCATACTGAGACCACCCCCCCCCCAGACTAGTTAACACACCACACTGAGGGGGATAAACCCCCCCCCCCTCCAGACTAGTTAACACAACATACTGAGACCCCCCCCCCCCCCCAGACTAGTTAACACACCACACTGAGACCCCCCCCCAGACTAGTTAACACAACATACTGAGACCCCCCCCCCCCCCAGACTAGTTAACACACCACACTGAGACCCCCCCCCAGACTAGTTAACACACCCACACTGAGACCCCCCCCAGACTAGATAACACCCCCCCCCCTCCCCCCGACTAGTTAACACAACCCCCCCAGACTAGTTAACACACCACACTGAGACCCCCCCCCAGACTAGTTAACACACCACACTGAGACCCCCCCCAGACTAGTTAACACACCACACTGAGACCCCCCCCCCCAGACTAGTTAACACACCACACTGAGACCCCCCCCAGACTAGTTAACACACCACACTGAGATCCCCCCCCCCCCCTCCAGACTAGTTAACACACCACACTGAGACCCCCCCCCCTCCAGACTAGATAACACAACATACTGAGACCCCCCCCCAGACTAGTTAACACACCACACTGAGACCCCCCCCCAGACTAGTTAACACACCACACTGAGACCCCCCCCCCCAGACTAGTTAACACACCACACTGAGACCCCCCCCCTCCAGACTAGTTAACACACCACACTGAGACCCCCCCCCCAGACTAGTTAACACACCACACTGAGACCCCCCCCCCCTCCAGACTAGTTAACACAACATACTGAGACCCCCCCCCCCAGACTAGTTAACACACCACACTGAGACCCCCCCCCAGACTAGTTAACACACCACACTGAGACCCCCCCCAGACTAATTAACACACCACACTGAGACCCCCCCCAGACTAGTTAACACACCACACTGAGACCCCCCCCCAGACTAGTTAACACACCACACTGAGACCCCCCCCCCAGACTAGTTAACACACCACACTGAGACCCCCCCCCCCCAGACTAGTTAACACACCACACTGAGACCCCTCCCCCTCCAGACTAGTTAACACACCACACTGAGACCCCCCCCAGACTAGTTAACACACCACACTGAGACCCCCCCCCCCCAGACTAGTTAACACACCACACTGAGACTCCCCCCCAGACTAGTTAACACACCACACTGAGACTAGTTAACACACCACACTGAGACCCCCCCCCTCCAGACTAGTTAACACACCACACTGAGACCCCCCCCCCCCAGACTAGTTAACACACCACACTGAGACCCCCCCCCCCCCCATGTTTTCATTAAAAGACAACTAAATATAAATGTAAAAATGGACAATTTCAAAGCATGCTGAGTATTTTTCGAATGAGCTCCGCCCCTAATCAAGGTTTTGTCTAGAAAGGAGACAGCTTTTGTCAAAATTTATTTTTCGTAGCAGGTTTAGGAGAATATACGCAGAAGGTTAGCAGAATTAACGTAGGAGGTTAGGAGAATTAGGTTAAACTGTATCCCATCTAGACATGAGCCCGAAACAAGGGCATTAATAATACCCAGTATGCATTGTAGTTCATTTTGGTATGTTCATTTTCACATATACATTTACATTTTGGTCATTTAGCAGACACTCTTATCCAGAATGACTTACAGTCAGTGCATTCAACTGAGGTAGATAAACAGCAACATATCACAGTCATAGCAAGTAAAAATGCTTCAGTAACCGTTACTGAGAATGTTGTTGCTGTTTGGGCCGGCTACTTGCAAATGTATTTCTGTATTTTATAATACAAAATACATGTATTTTAATTAAATACTTTTCAAAATACAAGTATTTTGTAGTTTATTTTGATACATTGATCTTTATGGTATTTTGTAATTGTATTTTGTAATTGTATTTTCTTATTGTATTTTGTAATTGTAAAGTACTTAAGTAAAAATACTTTAAAGTACTACTTAAGTCGTTTTTTGGGGTATCTGTACTTTACTTTACTATTTATATTTTTGAAAACTTCTACTTTTACTTCACTACATTCCTGAAGAAAATAGTATACTTTTTACTCCATACATTTTTTCATGACACCCAAAAGTATTCGTTACATTTTGAATGCTTAGCAGGATAGGAAAATTGTCAATTTCACACACTTATCAAGAGAACATCCCTGGTCATCCCTACTGCCTCTGATCTGGCGGACTCACTAAACACATGCTTCATTTGTAAATGATATCTGAGTGTTGGAGTGTGCCCCTGGCTATCCATAAATTAAAAAAAACAAGAACATTGTTCCATCTGGTTTGCTTAATACAAGTAATTTTAAATTATTTATCCTTTTACTTTTGATACTTAAGTATATTTAAAACCAAATACTTTTAGACTTTTACTCAAGTAGTATTTTACTGGGTGACTTTCACTTTTACTTGAGTCATTTTCTATTAAGGTATCTTAACCTTTACTCAAGATTGACAACTGGGTACTTTTTCCACCACTGGGTTGTAGGGCAGATGTGACGTCAGCTAGCGAACAATGATAACTACCACTAAAGAGATACAGTGTGCTAATTTAATGATAATAGCGTTATATTCCAGGAACTGATTTACATTACATGATGTCTGTGCCACTAACAGTAAATACCATTTAGCATACGCTTTCATCCTAAGGGACTTGGCATATTGAGTGCAGTGAATACATAATTAGTGTGTGACCCAAGCGGGTCTTCGCTGGCATTGCTAGTGCCACACACTGACTTTCAAAGAACGTTTTTGAAAGCTAACACATCCATTAACATTAACTGTTAATGCTAATGAATGCTAACTTCCTTCCGGATACAGGAACACGCATCACGTCCTTCTCCCAGGCTGACCTGGCCTCCCGCAGTGTCCAGTACGTTCACACCAGCGAAGAAGAGAAGCACGCAGACGAGTTCTCCTTCATTGTGTCTGACGGGGCTAATGAGGTACACATACACACACACACACACACACACGCACACACACACACACACTATCGATAATGTCCCTCTCTAATGCAGCCTAATGAGCAGCAGAAGTGCTTGAGCAAATGTGAAAAGATCGTCTGGCCTTCACGATTGGCTGACCTCTGTGCGTAAAAGGTTGTCGGGCCGTGTCACGATTGGCTGAACATTGTGCGTGTGGTGTTATGTGGAGCTGCTGGTCCATTCTGTTCAAGTTGGTTTTGTGTCATTAAACATTTGATCAGGATGTTTGCGTGTAAAGTATCAGATCATCCCATCAGATCCCGCTGTTGTATTTTTATCACTACTGTACCCACCAGGATATGATTGCTCCTGTGGTGAGATTATGTTTTCTGTGTATGTTGTGATGTTGTGATGTTGTGATGGGTGGCCCTGAGGTTGTACATATCATTCTCTATTTTAAAACACTGTACAGTAGGTTACTGTAAAACAAGGATACAATGTTCTGCATGGCCTAAGAGCAACTTCATTGAAAAGTGTTGCACACAATGATCAAATCAAATGTTATTTGTCACCTGCTTCGTAGACACAAGGTAGAGAGGGGGAGAGAGAGAGAGAGAGAGAGAGAGGAGAGAGAGAGAGAGAGAGAGAGAGAGAGAGAGAGAGAGAGAGAGAGAGAGAGAGAGAGAGAGAGAGAGAGAGAGAGAGAGAGAGAGAGAGAGAGAGAGAGAGAGAGAGAGAGAGAGAGAGAGAGAGAGAGAGAGAGAGAGAGAGAGAGAGAGAGAGAGAGAGAGAGAGAGAGAGAGAGAGAGAGAGAGAGAGAGAGAGAGAGAGAGAGAGAGAGAGAGAGAGAGAGAGAATAAATCACAGTGAATAACGAACAAAACTAATGAGTAAAAATAACATGGATATATATACAGGGAGTACAGTACCGAGTCGATGTGCAGGGGTACCAGGTAATTGATGTAGATATGTACATATACTGTAGGTAGGGGTAAAGTGACTAGGCAACAGGATAGAAAATAGACAGTAGCAGCAGTGTATGTGGTGAGTGTGAAAGTGTGTGTGTGTGAGTGTGTGGTGTCAGTAGTGTGTGTGTGTGTGTGTGTGTTGTGGTGTCAGTAGTGTGTGTGTGTGTGAGTGTGTGGTGTCAGTAGTGTGTGTGTGTGTGTGTGTGTGTGTGTTGTGGTGTCAGTGTAAGTACTGTATGTGTGAATGTGTGGGTAGAGTCCAGTGTGTGGGTAGAGTCCAGTGTGTGGGTAGAGTCCAGTGTGTGGGTAGAGTCCAGTGTGTGGGTAGAGTCCAGTGTGTGGTAGAGTCCAGTGTGTGGGTAGAGTCCAGTGTGGGGGGAGAGTCCAGTGTGTGGTAGAGTCCAGTGTGTGTGTGGATAGAGTCAGTGCAAGAGAGTTAGTTCAAAACAGGGTCAATGCAGGTAGTCTGGGTAGCCATTTGATTAGCTATTTAGCAGTCTTGTTTAGCGGTCTTATGGCTTGGGGTGGAAGCTGTTCAGGGTCCTGTTGGTTCCAGACATGGTGCGCTGGTACCGCTTGCCGTGCGGTCGCAGAGAGAACACTCTATGGCTTAGGTGGCTGGAGTCTTGTTTTAAAAATGTGGGCACCGCCTGGTATAGAGGTCCTGGACGGCAGGAAGCTTGGACCCAGTGATTTACTGGGCCGTCCACACTACCCTCTTTAACGCCTTGCTAATGATAATTATTACCTACCAGCAACTACCTGCATTAACCTTTTTGACAGTGTTCCCTCTGTATGTTCCTCAGATAACAGTGTTATGTATGGAGTCTTTAGGTTGATAACAGTGTTATGTATGGTGTCTTTAGGTTGATAACAGTGTTATGTATGGTGTCTTTATGTTGATAACAGTGTTATGTATGGTGTCTTTATGTTGATAACAGTGTTATGTATGGTGTCTTTAGGTTGATAACAGTGTTATGTATGGTGTTTTTAGGTTGATAACAGTGTTCTGTATGGTGTCTTTAGGTTGATAACAGTGTTATGTATGGTGTCTTTAGGTTGATAACAGTGTTATGTATGGTGTCTTTATGTTGATAACAGTGTTATGTATGGTGTTTTTAGGTTGCCCAGACGTTCTACATCACCATCCGGCCGGTGGATGACTCCCTCCCCCTGCTGGTGGTTCCTGGTATGAGGGTTCAGGAGGGGGTCAGGAAGACCATCACTGAGTTTGAACTGAAGGCCACCGACGCTGACACAGAGGTAGGCTGGCAGACTGTCCAGCCACTACACACACCTCACTACTCATAGTCACAGACAGAGAGGTAGGCTGGCAGACTGTCCAGCCACTACACACACCTCACTACTCATAGTCACAGACAGAGAGGTAGGCTGGCAGACTGTCCAGCCACTACACACACCTCACTACTCATAGTCACAGACAGAGAGGTAGGCTGGCAGACTGTCCAGCCACTACACACACCTCACTACTCATAGTCACAGACAGAGAGGTAGGCTGGCAGACTGTCCAGCCACTACACACACCTCACTACTCATAGTCACAGACAGAGAGGTAGGCTGGCAGACTGTCCAGCCACTACACACACCTCACTACTCATAGTCACAGACAGAGAGGTAGGCTGGCAGACTGTCCAGCCACTACACACACCTCACTACTCATAGTCACAGACAGAGAGGTAGGCTGGCAGACTGTCCAGCCACTACACACACCTCACTACTCATAGTCACAGACAGAGAGGTAGGCTGGCAGACTGTCCAGCCACTACACACACCTCACTACTCATAGTCACAGACAGAGAGGTAGGCTGGCAGACTGTCCAGCCACTACACACACCTCACTACTCATAGTCACAGACAGAGAGGTAGGCTGGCAGACTGTCCAGCCACTACACACACCTCACTACTCATAGTCACAGACAGAGAGGTAGGCTGGCTGGTCAGTACTATTAGCCAGAGGGAGGCTGGCTGGTCAGTACTATTAGCCAGAGGGAGGCTGGCTGGTCAGTACTATTAGCCAGAGGGAGGCTGGCTGGTCAGTACTATTAGCCAGAGGGAGGCTGGCTGGTCAGTACTATTAGCCAGAGGTAGGCTGGCTGTCTGTTCCCTACATACCTGTAATGTTTTAATCACTACACACACCTTCAGTGTTTTCATTATAACCAGAGGAGCAATAAACTAAGAGTGAAATGAACAGTTGCTTTGTCTGAATGCCATTGTGTATAGAGCTAAATAGTAGCAGAAAGTACTAGAAGCTATTTGAGCTTTACTTGGGGTGCTATATGGACCAGATGAAGAAAAATAAACTCATTTCAAGCTCCTTGATTATGCTAAGTCAAGGCAACTTCCAGTGTAGAAATTCAAATCAGCATGCCAGACTGTTCCTAGGGCTGCGTTGCCAGACTGTTCCTAGGGCTGCGTTGCCAGACTGTTCCTAGGGCTGCGTTGCCAGACTGTTCCTAGGGCTGCGTTGCCAGACTGTTCTGAGGGCTGCGTTGCCAGACTGTTCTGAGGGCTGCGTTGCCAGACTGTTCCTAGGGCTGCGTTGCCAGACTGTTCTGAGGGCTGCGTTGCCAGACTGTTCCTAGGGCTGCGTTGCCAGACTGTTCCTAGGGCTGCGTTGCCAGACTGTTCCTAGGGCTGCGTTGCCAGACTGTTCTGAGGGCTGCGTTGCCAGACTGTTCTGAGGGCTGCGTTGCCAGACTGTTCCTAGGGCTGCGTTGCCAGACTGTTCTGAGGGCTGCGTTGCCAGACTGTTCCTAGGGCTGCGTTGCCAGACTGTTCCTAGGGCTGCGTTGCCAGACTGTTCCTAGGGCTGCGTTGCCAGACTGTTCCTAGGGCTGCGTTGCCAGACTGTTCTGAGGGCTGCGTTGCCAGACTGTTCCTAGGGCTGCGTTGCCAGACTGTTCCTAGGGCTGCGTTGCCAGACTGTTCCTAGGGCTGCGTTGCCAGACTGTTCTGAGGGCTGCGTTGCCAGACTGTTCCTAGGGCTGCGTTGCCAGACTGTTCCTAGGGCTGCGTTGCCAGACTGTTCCTAGGGCTGCGTTGCCAGACTGTTCCTAGGGCTGCGTTGCCAGACTGTTCTGAGGGCTGCGTTGCCAGACTGTTCTGAGGGCTGCGTTGCCAGACTGTTCCTAGGGCTGCGTTGCCAGACTGTTCTGAGGGCTGCGTTGCCAGACTGTTCCTAGGGCTGCGTTGCCAGACTGTTCCTAGGGCTGCGTTGCCAGACTGTTCCTAGGGCTGCGTTGCCAGACTGTTCTGAGGGCTGCGTTGCCAGACTGTTCTGAGGGCTGCGTTGCCAGACTGTTCCTAGGGCTGCGTTGCCAGACTGTTCCTAGGGCTGCGTTGCCAGACTGTTCCTAGGGCTGCGTTGCCAGACTGTTCCTAGGGCTGCGTTGCCAGACTGTTCTGAGGGCTGCGTTGCCAGACTGTTCCTAGGGCTGCGTTGCCAGACTGTTCCTAGGGCTGCGTTGCCAGACTGTTCCTAGGGCTGCGTTGCCAGACTGTTCCTAGGGCTGCGTTGCCAGACTGTTCTGAGGGCTGCGTTGCCAGACTGTTCCTAGGGCTGCGTTGCCAGACTGTTCCTAGGGCTGCGTTGCCAGACTGTTCCTAGGGCTGCGTTGCCAGACTGTTCTGAGGGCTGCGTTGCCAGACTGTTCCTAGGGCTGCGTTGCCAGACTGTTCCTAGGGCTGCGTTGCCAGACTGTTCCTAGGGCTGCGTTGCCAGACTGTTCCTAGGGCTGCGTTGCCAGACTGTTCTGAGGGCTGCGTTGCCAGACTGTTCTGAGGGCTGCGTTGCCAGACTGTTCCTAGGGCTGCGTTGCCAGACTGTTCTGAGGGCTGCGTTGCCAGACTGTTCCTAGGGCTGCGTTGCCAGACTGTTCCTAGGGCTGCGTTGCCAGACTGTTCCTAGGGCTGCGTTGCCAGACTGTTCCTAGGGCTGCGTTGCCAGACTGTTCCTAGGGCTGCGTTGCCAGACTGTGCCTAGGGCTGCGTTGCCAGACTGTTCCTAGGGCTGCGTTGCCAGACTGTGCCTAGGGCTGCGTTGCCAGACTGTTCTGAGGGCTGCGTTGCCAGACTGTTCCTAGGGCTGCGTTGCCAGACTGTTCTGAGGGCTGCGTTGCCAGACTGTTCCTAGGGCTGCGTTGCCAGACTGTTCCTAGGGCTGCGTTGCCAGACTGTTCCTAGGGCTGCGTTGCCAGACTGTTCCTAGGGCTGCGTTGCCAGACTGTTCTGAGGGCTGCGTTGCCAGACTGTTCTGAGGGCTGCGTTGCCAGACTGTTCTGAGGGCTGCGTTGCCAGACTGTTCCTAGGGCTGCGTTGCCAGACTGTTCTGAGGGCTGCGTTGCCAGACTGTTCCTAGGGCTGCGTTGTCGTAGTCTTGTCGCCCTCAGTAAAGTAGCCATGATTAAACTCTTAATGGACAATATCTATCACTAAACTGTTCCATTCTGACACAAATGCCTAAACATAACATAAAGAAATGGAAACAATGACTTCTCTCTTTTCCCTCCCTCCCTCCCTCAGGAGGAGTCCATCACCTTCACCATAGTCCAGACTCCCCGCCACGGCACCATTGAGCGGACCAACAACGGACAGCACTACCGTCAGACCAATAGCTTCACTATGGATGACATCTACCAGAACAGAATCAGCTACAACCACGATGGCTCCAACTCACTGAAGGACAGATTCACCTTCACTGTAGCTGACGGGACTAACGTCTTCTTTATGGTGGAGGAGGCGGGCAAGGAGGTGAGGAGAGGAGGGTGTGTCTCTCTCTCTCTCTCGCTCTCTCTCGCTCTCTCTCTCTCTCTCTTGCTCTCTCTGTCTCTCTCTCTCTCTCTCTCTCTCTCTCTCTCGCTCTCTGTCTCTCTCTGTCTCTCTCTCTGTCTGTCTCTCTCTCGGTCTGTCTCTCTCTGTCTGTCTCTCTCTCGGTCTGTCTCTCTCTGTCTGTCTGTATCTCTCTCTCTCTGTCTCTCTCTCTTTCATAACTCCCTCTTCCTGCCTCTGTCATTGTGTAGGTGTTGACGGCTGCACCACAGAAGTTTAAAATAGACATTCAGCCAGTGGATGATGGAACACCTCGTATCGTCACGAACCTGGGTCTGCAGTGGCTGGAGTACATGGACAACAAGGTAAACACCATACTATATCATACCGTACCATACCTAACCATATAATAACACACCATACCACACCATACCACACGCTCTTATCCAGAGCGACTTACAGTTAGTGAGTGCATACATTATTTTTTAATTTTTCATACTGGGAATCGAACCCACAACCCTGGCGTTGCAAACGCCATGCTCTACCAACTGAGCTACATCCCTGCCGGCCATTCCCTCCCCTACCCTGGACCAATTGTGCGCCGCCCCATGGGTCTCCCGGTCGCGGCCGGCTACGACAGAGCCTGGATTCGAACCAGGATCTCTAGTGGCACAGCTAGCACTGCGATGCAGCGCCTTAGACCACTGCGCCACTCGGGAGTACACCATACCATACCATATAATACCACACCACACCATATAATACCACATCATACCATATAATACCACACCATACCATATAATACCACACCACACCACACCATATAATACCACACCACACCACACCATATAATACCACACCACACCACACCATATAATACCACACCATACCACACCATATAATACCACACCACACCACACCATACCATATCATACCACATCATATAATACCACACCACACCACACCATACCATATAATACCACACCACACCATACCATATAATACCACACCACACCACACCATACCATATCATACCACACCATACCATATAATACCACACCATACCATATAATACCACACCACACCACACCATATAATACCACACCATACCATATAATACCACACCATACCATATAATACCACACCATACCATATAATACCACACCACACCACACCATATAATACCACACCATACCATATAATACCACACCATACCATATAATACCACACCATACCATATAATACCACACCACACCATACCATATAATACCACACCATACCATATAATACCACACCATACCATATAATACCACACCATACCATATAATACCACACCACACCACACCATATAATACCACACCACACCACACCATACCATATAATACCACACCATACCACACCATACCATATAATACCACACCACACCATACCATATAATACCACACCATACCATATAATACCACACCACACTATACCATATAATACCACACCATACCATATAATACCACACCATACCATATAATACCACACCACACCATACCATATAATACCACACCACACCACACCATACCATACCATATATTACCACACCACACCACACCATATAATACCACACCATACCATATAATACCACACCATACCATATAATACCACACCACACCACACCATATAATACCACACCACACCACACCATACCATATAATACCATACCATACCACACCATATAATACCACACCACACCACACCATACCACCATATAATACCACACCACACCATATCATACTACTACCATACTAGTGCACTACTTTTGACCAGGCCCATGCTAGTCACCTGCTACTAGGTTTCACTATTTTCTGTCATTGTGGGTATGCACTTGTTTACAATAACAACATACAGTGTAAATATAGGAAATATTTTATTTTACATAATGAAGGACAATTTGATTGTTAGGTAATTAAATATTTTGGGAAAAAGCTGTGTGCAACTATAATGAATATACTGTGACTTTGTGCGCTAGCCTCTTTTGCCAGTCTTTTGCCATCAGTAGTAGTGACCCATCACACAGCAGGCCTATCTGCATTCCGTTTGTGTTACGCTACCTCCCCCTACTGGTCTTTGATGGAGTAACATATGGAATTTAATTAAACCCTGTCTCTCACGTTGATTTCCAGAGCACTATACTATGTATGTGGTTTGAGGAGTTAGCCAGTTAACTTTGGTCTACTCTGAGTTCAACTCGGGATAACCACGAAAGTGGCTCACCTTTTAGCCAGGTACATTTATATGGCAACGAATCTTTCAGAACTAACCTGCTCCGGGGCATCCTGAATGAAGTGTCTGGGCCGCAAGTTGAAGACACTAACAACATATTTGATTAATCAAATCAAATGTATTTGTGTGTTAAAAATATTAAAGTTAAAATACTAATTACATTACACATTTAGTAATGACGTAATGCATTTCAAACTTCACGCACAGTAAAATGTTTGTATGACTTAAAACATATATTTTATCGATAGGAGTGGGGAAAAAGGTGCTCGTGCTTTGATAAGCACACCAAAGATGGCATTAATGATAAGTAATAAAATAAAGACTGCACTTCTAAAAGCCTATTTCACACCATATCCTGCTGAATGTGCAAGATAACTGTTCTTTCATTTTGATCTCGACATAAATGAAAACGCGGCACTGATTCGCGCATGGATGAATGTTTCAGCATTGTAGCAATGAACGACTTCGGCGTTCGACCAGCCACGTGCCCAATCACAAGCCTGCTAGGCTGCTGGAGTTAGCAGCAGGCAGATGAGCAATATCCACCATCGGAGTATGGATGAAGCCTGAGCTGGAATGTGAAGCCAGCTGCACTGCAGCTGGCTAGCTTTAGAAAACCTTAAGTAGATCGTAGCATACGCCTCTGGACAATAAACTTTATTGATTGATTGATTGATTAATGTATTGCCTGACTGACTGACTGACTGGTTGCTTGCTTGTATGTTTCATTGACTGACTAACTGACTGACTGACTATTTCTAGACTATAACTGATTGATTGATTGATTGACTGACTGACTGAGTTGTATTACTAGACTATAACTGATTGATTGATGGATCGAGTGATTGATTGACTGACTGAATTATTTATTTATTGACGTTGCAGGCCACCAACCTGATCAGTAAGAAGGAGCTGTTGACCATGGACCCGGACACGGACGATGGTCAGCTGGTCTATGAGGTCACAGCAGAGCCTAAACACGGCTTCCTGGAGAGCAAACTAAAGCCAGGTGCTCCTATCACCTCCTTCACACAAGGTATGGTGTGTGTGTGTGTGTGTGTGTGTGTGTGTGTGTGTGCACAGGGCAGTGCACAGAACTTTCACTGGGCAGGGGCTCAAACTGGAACACCCCCCACCCCCCCCCCCCCCCCCATCACTTAAAAAAACCACAATTCTAATAATTAAGATCTCTAAACTCATAACATACCAAATGCGTCTGTGGCAACACATTATCTTATTTTCAGCATGGGCCTATTTATTTTCTCCAACACCAACGCTCACTCATCACAAATCATAACAACCTAGTTACAGTGCCTCCTGATGACATGATTGACATGGGGAAAGGAGGGCGGGCTATCAGGTGATTATTGACGTTGATGATTGATGTAAATCTGCTAGTTAGCTAGTTATCTACTGATTGTGATTAATCTTTCATGCTCTTAAATAAGAACTTAAGATAATATTCATAATTTTCTAACTCAAGATATATGGCTGGCTGGCTAGTGGCTTGTGTGGATATTTTAGTATATGATGGTTAGTTAGAGTTTAGACTACCTGTGTTGCTGCTGCCGACTGAGGAAGTTGGGTCTGAGCGAGGGTCGTTGAAGCAGCCGCTCCTCTCTGTGTTTCTGCCTCTCTCTGCTGCCAGACCGAATGTTGATGATGAGGTAAATCAAGTGATATGTTAATCACGCGTTATGCTGCTGTGGCAATACTGTTAATATTTCAACTAGGTAGCTAGCTACCGTAAAACCTCAATTAAACGCCAAGTCTCAAATAGCGGCCTGTCCCTTTTAATAGCCGGGCAATGACATTTCAGGAAAATATAACGCCTGTTTCAAATAAATGGCTGTTTCAAATAAATGCCGGGTCTAAATGAATTGTTTACGAGGTTAACATGAAATACCATGTATTGTTTACGAGGTTTAATGTTTGATTTCACATTAAATAATTCAGTAATGACTCAGAAAAATCATTGCAATCATCCGTTTTTTATCGCCAGTAAGAAACTGCTAGCCTTTGGCTGCTAACAGCTGAAAACTGCTAGCTGAGAACTGCTAGCTAACTGGCAAGCACAAAAACTGTCAACAGCTTCGGGAGTACAGAACCCTAGAAATCAGACAGTCGCCCTCTAGTGGCAAAAGTAAGAACTGACGAAAATGCACAGTCGAATAGGACAATAATTATTCTGTCAAGGAAAAGTTTTTATATTTTTTGAAATAGACACATTATAACACAGTGCAGAAAATTAAGAAATGTATTAAAATGCTGGAAGTGAATGCTGAAATTAAACAATTAACTATGCATGGGAGGCTGGGAGCCATTTATGTGTTGTTGTAGGTTTTATTTCTTACCTGTTAGCTAGTGATAGGTAGTAGTCTCGGAAACCCCAGACCTTGAGCAACAGCACTAGGTTTGGGGAGGATGTCAGATTCTCTTGGACATTTCGGGAAGAAAAACAATTCTGGGGAGGGTCCTCTTCAGACAGAAAACTCCTCCAACAAATCACGAGTTTCGGTAGGCGGACCAAGCCTGAAAAATCTAACTCTTTCCATAGGACATCTCAGAACGTCTCGATTCGAAACCAAAGTTTGCAGGCAAAATCTGCAGGGGTTTAGTAATAGATGATGCAAACTAGCAAAATGCACGCATTAAAAATAACCTATGCATTTTCCATCTCGCTAGCTAGCTAGCTAGCTACTACTTTGTGTCTGGCAGGGATGTTTACGCTAGGGCAACAAGTGGAAAAGGCGATAATGTCACCGGATACGGCAGTGACGGGTCTTCCCTGTTCCAATGCCTCTCTGTCCCAACTGGACGTGTATGCTGGAACATTGGTACATTGTGGGAGGCAACCCATCTGTCTAGAGAGATAGATAGTGATAGTGATGCTAGGCCTATTTGAAACATCCCCATTTCCTGGCAATGTTTACCTGCCAGATTCAGAAGTTTGAAAACCCCATTTGATTTTTTTTTTTGGTTGAAAACCTCATAACATTTTTGCCCAAAGTTTAGAAGAAAAATAAATTAAACTGAACATAATTTATATGTTGTTTTATTTTATTTTGTTTTGTTTTGGTGTCGAAGATAATAGTTTCAGTATAGTTGTAGTTGTTCAAACGTGCTTCTTAATTTTTTTTCTTCAGTTTACTAAATTGTTTTTACATGATTTGATGATTTCACATAATTATTGACCACAACCACACAACTACTGACCACAACCACACAACTACTGACCACAACCACACAACTACTGACCACAACCACACAACTACTGACCACAACCACACAACTACTGACCACAACCACACAACTACTGACCACAACCACACAACTACTGACCAAAATCACACAACTACTGACCAAAACCACACAACTACTGACCACAACCACACAACTACTGACCACAACCACACAACTACTGACTACAACCACACAACTACTGACCACAACCACACAACTACTGACCACAACCACACAACTACTGACCACAACCACACAACTACTGACCACAACCACACAACTACTGACCAAAACCACACAACTACTGACCACAACCACACAGCTACTGACCACAACCACACAACTACTGACCAAAACCTGTTTTAGTTTCAGTTTTAGTTTACTATAATAACCTTTGACCTTCACCTAAAAGGGCACTTGGTGAGTGGGAGGACAAAAGGGCATGTACTGGGCACAGGTTGACTCCTCCTACCTGTACACGTGCCTGGTGTACTCACCAGAGTGACCAAACAAAACATTCAATCTGATCATTTTCTTCTTCTTCAGTGATTTCTGCAAACAATTATTTTCTATGACGGACGTCTTACAGTTTGTCCCTTTAACGTAAGTAATGTTGTTCTAACGTCGTCCTAACATTGTGTTAACTTCGTCCCCTGCCCTCCAGCCGACATTAACCTGGGCTTGATCCGCTACGTGCTCCATGAGGAGAGCGTGACAGAGACCATGGACAACTTCAAGTTCCTGGTGAAGGACAGCAAGCCCAACGTTGTCTCTGATAACCTCTTCCATATCCAGTGGTCGCTCATCAGCTTCCAACACAGGAGGTGAGAGAGACATATTTGCTGTCGCAAGTATGGCCCAGAGATTTTTCCTTGACCATGTGACTGGAATGGGGAGAAACTTCAGGCTCTTCCTGAACTAATTCAAAACGATCGTGAAAAACATGTGTATGTTTAAGACTTCCATCTTCATGGGTTGGGCTGCTTCAGGATCTGGCCGCAGTTTTACGCAATTCCCTCCTCTCATTGGCCACAAAGTCCATTTCAGCTATTGTACTGTAATTGTATCTCTCAAAGCTATATGTCTATGTGACTGAGGCCATCTCTGTTCCCCTCCCATACAGCTACAATGTGAGTGAGAAGGCGGGCACGGTGTCGGTCACAGTGAAGAGGACGGGCAACCTGAACCAGTATGCCATCGTGCTGTGTCGTACTGAGCAGGGCACTGCCACCTCTACCTCCAGCGTGGGCTCTCGTCCCGGGCAGCAGGACTATGTGGAGTACGCTGGACAGGTACGGGCAACACTACACTGGCATCGCCACCTTGGCATTGCCAATTAAAGGTACCGGGCATTATTATACAGAGGATACAGAGGATACTAACTTGAGATAAGGTTCATCGAGTCTCATTGGTAAATCAAAGCACTTTTTTCCCTACACAGATTTGTATTTGTTTTTTTTCTCTTCAGCTTAGATATGCAGATTTGTGACAGGATAAATGAGACATTTCATGTACATTGTGTGTAGACAATGTGAAACCTCTCTACTCTCTCTCTCCTCCCCCCAGGTCCAGTTTGACGAGCGGGAGGACACCAAGGTGTGTACCATAGTGATCCAGGATGACAAGGTGTTTGAGGGCGTGGAGAGTTTCCAGGTGGAGCTGAGCATGCCCGTCTACGCCCTCCTGGGTCAGGTGACCCGCGCCAGCGTCAACATCAACGACACCGAGGACGAACCCACGCTGCAGTTTGACAAGAAGACCTACCATATCAACGAGAGTACCGGCTTCATACACGTCCCCATAGAGAGGAAAGGTATTAACCCTAAACCTAACAAACTAGTATGTACATAACCTTAACCCTACCATGTCAACCAGTACCGGCTTCATACAGGCTCCAATAGAAAGGAAAGGCAAGGAGGATACTAACCCTAAACCTATATGGAAGGTCCAAAAATGCTATCTGGACATGAACCCCTGAAGGTCCAATAATCATATCTAGGAGGATCAAAAATATTATCCAGAAAGTCCAAGAATGTTATCTGGGACCCCAAGGTTCAAGGATTCTAGGATCCTATCTGGGGGGGATCTTGAGCACCCCACCACAATATCTGAAATTCAATTTAAAAAATACTTGTATAATAAACAATGGCCAATTTTCAATTGAGGAAGTGATTGAATTGAACATTTGATTGACCTCATTAACCCTGTTCAGGAGGGCAACCCTAATCCATTCTTCTCCTCCCTCTCCCCCTCTTCCTTCCCTCCTCTCTTCCTCCTCCCCTCTCCTGCCTCCCTTTACCCCCACCTCTCCATGTTTTCTCCCTTCACCCCCACCTCTCCATGTTCTCTCCCTTCCTTCACCCCCACCTCTCCATGTTCTCTCCCTTCCTTCACCCCCACCTCTCCATGTTCTCTCCCTTCCTTCACCCCCACCTCTCCATGTTCTCTCCTTCCCTTCACCCCCACCTCTCCATGTTCTCTCCCTCCCTTCACCCCCACCTCTCCATGTTCTCTCCCTTCCTTCACCCCCACCTCTCCATGTTCTCTCCCTTCCTTCACCCCCACCTCTCCATGTTCTCTCCTTCCCTTCACCCCCACCTCTCCATGTTCTCTCCTTCCCTTCACCCCCACCTCTCCATGTTCTCTCCCTCCCTTCACCCCCACCTCTCCATGTTCTCTCCCTCCCTTCACCCCCACCTCTCCATGTTCTCTCCCTTCCTTCACCCCCACCTCTCCATGTTTTCTCCCTTCACCCCCACCTCTCCATGTTCTCTCCCTTCCTTCACCCCCACCTCTCCATGTTTTCTCCCTTCACCCCCACCTCTCCATGTTCTCTCCCTCCAGGTGACACCAGCAGTACGGTCTCAGCTCTCTGTTACACGGTCTCTAAGTCAGCTAAGGGTAGCAGTCTACACGCCCTGGAGTCTGGTTCTGACTATAAGAGTCGAGGTATGACTGGTGACAGCAGGGTCATCTTCGGTCCCGGCGTCTCCATGTCCACCTGCGACGTCAAGCTCATCGATGACAGCGAATACGAACTCTCCGAGGAGTTTGAGCTCCGACTATCGGACGCCTCGGATAACGCCCGCATGGGTGATGTTAAAGTGGCGAAGGTGGTCATTGACGGGCCAAATGATGCTTCAACGGTATCCCTGGGCAACGCTACGTTTACGTTCAGTGAGGACGCCGGTGAGAGATTATATAGGCTCACAACAAGTTATAAAGACGTATAAGCAGTTATTAAGCAGTATACCTGCAGGAAAGTGTTACTGAGATAGTTATATCTCTGGTGACTTTACAATCTACAACCTCAGATTTTGGGTTATGCTAGAGCAGGGATGAGGAACTCCAGTCCTCGGGGGCTGGAGTGATGTCACACGTTTTCCCCATCCCCTAGCAAACACAGCTGATTAAACTAAGCTGATGATCATGATTAGTTGATTATTAGAGTCAGGTGTGTTAGCTGGGACTGGGGCAAAAGTGTGACACCAATCAGGCCTCCGAGGACTGGAGTTGCCCATCCCTGTGCTAGAGTAAAACAGTTTTATTAAGCTCATAAGGTATTTCTAAGTTCTATTCTTCAAGAATCAATAGATATACTGTATGTCATTGCTTGAATTAACCATTGGAGAGCAGGAAGTATCTCTAACCTCTGACCTCTAAGCCCTGACCTTAAACCCCCTAACCTCTGACCCTTGACCTCCAGGCACCATAGAGATTCTGGTGTTGCGGCAGGGGAGTGACCTGTCGTCGGTGACCTCTGTGTGGTGTGCCACACGCCCCTCTGACCCTCCCTCAGCCACCCCCGGGGTCGACTACATCCCCTCCTCCAAGAAGGTGGAGTTCAAAGCTGGCAAGACTATGGAGGTAAAGAAGAGAGGCATCTTTTTTTATTTACCTTTCTTTTAACGGGGAGTCCCATTGAGACCAAGGTCTCTTTATCAAGGAGTCCCATGAAGACCAAGGTCTCTTTATCAAGGAGTCCCATGGAGACCAAGGTCTCTTTATCAAGGAGTCCCATGGAGACCAAGGTCTCTTTATCAAGGAGTCCCATGGAGACCAAGGTCTCTTTATCAAGGAGTCCCATGGAGACCAAGGTCTCTTTATCAAGGAGTCCCATTGAGACCACAATCTCTTTATCAAGGAGTCCCATGGAGACCAAGGTCTCTTTATCAAGGAGTCCCATGGAGACCAAGGTCTCTTTATCAAGGAGTCCCATGGAGACCAAGGTCTCTTTATCAAGGAGTCCCATTGAGACCACAATCTCTTTATCAAGGAGTCCCATGGAGACCAAGGTCTCTTTATCAAGGAGTCCCATTGAGACCACAATCTCTTTATCAAGGAGTCCCATGGAGACCAAGGTCACTTTATCAAGGAGTCCCATGGAGACCAAGGTCTCTTTATCAAGGAGTCCCATGGAGACCAAGGTCTCTTTATCAAGGAGTCCCATGGAGACCAAGGTCTCTTTATCAAGGAGTCCCATGGAGACCAAGGTCTTTTTATCAAGGAGTCCCATGGAGACCAAGGTCTCTTTATCAAGGAGTCCCATGGAGACCAAGGTCTCTTTATCAAGGAGTCCCATGGAGACCACGATCTCTTTACCAAGGAGTCCCATGGAGACCAAGGTCTCTTTATCAAGGAGTCCCATGGAGACCAAGGTCTCTTTACCAAGGAGTCCCATGGAGACCAAGGTCTCTTTATCAAGGAGTCCCATGGAGACCAAGGTCTCTTTTGACAGGGAGCCCTACATGTAAACAATTTACAAAATACAAAATAATACAAATATACTAAATTACAAACACTGAAGAAAAATAATCACATTCCTCATCAACATTTGGACTGCCCCAGAGGCACTTGAACACTGGGTATGGTAACTCGTACGTCTAAAGGTTATTAAAGATGTTAGTTACGGTTTGAGTTTTTGTTAAAAGAGCTTTATAAATTAAAAGAGTGCAATTAATTGACCTACGACACCTCAAAGAGGGCCAGCCTACACTCTGGTAAAGAATGCAGTGATGTGTAATGAACCTGTCGCCTGTAATAAAACTAAGTTGTTATGGTAATAGACCACAGAATCTATCATTGACTCTATTAGCAGTCCTTTGTGTTATATTTACCAGTTCATGTTATGGTAACAGACCACAGAGTCTATCATTGACTCTATTAGCAGTCCCCTGTGTTATATTTACCAGTTTAATTATACATTTTATGAAATGTCAGATTAGCATTTTCAAGAGCAGTTATCATCCAAAGCATTTGATTTTCATAGATGTGTTGACATTAGAATCAATGGCAATGTCATTAATATAATACATTTCCTAAAATATTTTAGTCTTTCTTCTCTCTCTCTCTCTCTCTCTCTCTCTCTCTCTCTCTCTCTCTCTCTCTCTCTCTCTCTCTCTCTCTCTCTCTCTCTCTCTCTCTCTCTCTCTCTCTCTCTCTCTCTTTCCCCCCCAGACGTGCAGTCTAACCATCATGGATGACATTCAGAATCCGGCCATTGAGGGGGCGGAGACTTTTGTAGTGTTCCTCTCCTCCCCTCAGGGGGCGGTGCTCCTCGAACCCTTCGAAGCCTCCGTGGTCATAACTGATACCTTGGATCGTACGTATACCCCTACCTACACACAGGCACGCACACACGTACACACACACACACCTGTCTTCTAGGGCAGGGTTTCCAAACTCATATTCAAATAATCAAGCTTGATGATGAGTTGGTTATTTGAGTCACAGCTGTGTAGTGCTGCGGGGGGGGGGGGGGGGGGGTTCTAGAGAGCACAGTGTCATAGAAGAAAGAGAACTCTATCTGAAATTGTAGTTACATTGTACAGTACTTCCTCAATCACAATCCCTACTCATTTACCAACAATTCCCTCCTTCCAGTTCCCAGCATGCAGTTTGAGAAGACGGCGTACAAGGTGAAGGAGAAGGAGGGTGTGCTGAACATACCCATCGTCAGAACGGGAGACCTGACGGTCAAGTCCTCTGTCCGCTGCTTCACACGCACCATGTCTGCCATGGTCATGGACGACTTTGAGGAGAGGAGGAACGCTGACGACTCACGTATCATCTTCCTCAAGGGAGAGAAGGTAGGTTCTTTATCAAGCCCACGTAGATTCTTCACAAGTTCTTCATGAGCAAATCAAATGGTGGTTATAATAGTTGTTATATCTAGCGCTTTGGCCAATGAGATAAAAACAAAACCTTCTGTATAAAGCACTCCCAGACCAATAAAGTTGGGTTTGATGTTATGATGATGATGATGATTATGATGGTGTTGTTGTAGTTGATATTGTTGTTGTTGATGATGATGATAATGTTGTTGTTGTTGAGGATGATGATGATGTTGATGATGATGATGATGATGGTACAGGTAAAAAACTGCTCGGTGCACATCAATGACGACTCTATGTTCGAGCCAGAGGAGGAGTTCCAGGTGCATCTTGGGACACCGCTTGGGGACCACTGGAGCGGGGCCATGGTGGGAGTTAGTGACATTGTCACGGTAACCATCACTAACGACGAGGACGGTAAGCAACACAGTCACTAGTGAAAGTCTACACACCCCTTACAGTCTTCACATTTTTCTGCCTTAAAATTGCTTCTAAAAAGCATTCAACTGGATTTTCCCTCCTAAAGATCTACACAACCTACTCCACATCTTCAAGGAGGAAGAAATGTATAGAACATTTTACAAATGAATAAAAAAACTAAAAACAGAAGATGTCTTGATTGCATCTGTCTTCACACCCCAGAGTTAATACTTGGTGGAAGCACCTTTGGTAGCCATTACAGCTGTGAATCATTTTGAATCAGATTCTACCAACTTTGCACAACTCTTAAGGCTACATACAGTGATTTTGTACGTTTGCCCACTGACAAAGAAATGATCAGTCTATCATTTTAATGGTAGGTTTATTTGAACAGTGAGAGACAGAATAACAACAAAAAAATCCAGAAAAACACATGTCAAAAATGTTATAAATTGATTTGCATTTTAATGCGGGAAATAAGTATTTGACCCCCTCTGCAAAACATGACTTAGTACTTGGTGGCAAAACCCTTGTTGGCAATCACAGAGGTCAGACGTTTCTTGTAGTTGGCCACCAGTTTTGCACACATCTCAGGAGGGATTTTGTCCCACTCCTCTTTGCAGATCTTCTCCAAGTCATTAAGGTTTTGAGGCTGACGTTTGGCAACTCGAACCTTCAGCTCCCTCCACAGATTTTCTATGGGATTAAGGTCTGGAGACTGGCTAGGCAACTCCAGGACCTTAATATGCTTCTTCTTGAGCCACTCCTTTGTTGCCTTGGCCGTGTGTTTTGGGTCATTGTCATGCTAGAATACCCATCCACGACCCATTTTTAATGCCCTGGCTGAGGGAAGGAGGTTCTCACCCAAGATTTGACGGTACATGGCGCCGTCCATAGTCCCTTTGATGCGGTGAAGTTGTCCTGTCCCCTTAGCAGAAAAACACCCCCAAAGCATAATGTTTCCACCGCCATGTTTGACAGTGGGGATGGTGTTCTTGGGGTCATAGGCAGCATTCCTCCTCCTCCAAACACGGCGAGTTGAGCTTGATACCAAAGAGCTCGATTTTGGTCTCATCTAACCACAACACTTTAACCCAGTTCTCCTCTGAATCATTCAGATGTTCATTGGCAAACTTCAGACGGCCATGTATATATGTGCTTTATTGAGCAGGGGGACCTTGCGGGCGCTGCAGGATTTCAGTCCTTCACGGCGTAGTGTGTTACCAATTGTTGTCTTGGTGACTATGGTCCCAGCTGCCTTGAGATCATTGACAAGATCCTACCGTGTAGTTCTGGGCTGATTCCTCACCGTTCTCATGATAATTTCACCTCCACGAGGTGAGATCTTGCATGGAGCCCCAGGCCGAGGGAGATTGACAGTTATTTTGTGTTTCTTCCATTTGCAAATAATCGCACCAACTGTTGTCACCTTCTCACCAAGCTGCTTGGCAATGGTCTTGTAGTCCATTCCAGCCTTGTGTAGGTCTACAATCTTGTCCCTGACATCCTTGGAGAGCTCTTTGGTCTTGGCCATGGTGGAGAGTTTGGAATCTGATTGATTGATTGCTTTTGTGGACAGGTGTCTTTTATACAGGTAACAAACTGAGATTAGGAGCACTCCCTTTATGAGTGTGCTCCTAATCTCAGCAGTGTTATCTGTATAAAAGACACCTGGGAGCCAGAAATCTTTCTGATTGAGAGGGGGGTCAAATACTTATTTCCCTCATTAAAATGCAAATCAATTTATAAAATTTTTGACATGCGTTTTTCTGGATTTCATTGTTGTTATTCTGTCTCTCACTGTTCAAATAAACCTACCATTAACATTATAGACTGATCATGTCTTTGTCAGTGGGCAAACGTACAAAATCAGCAGGGGATCAAATACTTTTTTCCCCTCACTGTAGGTAATCAATATATTTTTATTTTCGTCTTTGTATTAATTAGGAACATTGTCTATACATTTATTTTCACTTCGAAAATATGGAGTAGGTTGTGTAGATCGGTAGGAAATGTAATCCCTTTTTAGATGTAATTTTAAGGCAGCAACAATGTCCGTGAGGAATGTGCAGACCTTCCCTAGCGACTGTACACATCAGCAGAGTTGCAGTCTGAGAGGTTGATAGTTTGAGAACACTGACTTTGTATAGCATGTACTACGTTGTGTAAGATAACGGCGTTGTACGACATTACAAAACAGAAACACAGGGCATTCTTTTACATACAAAAAAAAGCACAGTCAATGTAAAGAAAATGCATTGCATGTTCAATTTCACATTTTCATTGTACCTTTTTGTACCTCCCCAGCCCCCACCATAGAGTTTGAGCAGACGTCGTACCAGGTGCGGGAGCCCCCTGGTCCAGACGGCATCGAGGTGCTTAACATCAAGGTGGTTAGGACAGGAGACCAGGACCGCACCTCCAAGGTCCGCTGCAGCACCCGGGACGGTTCAGCCCAGTCCGGAGTGGACTACAACCCCAAGAGCAGGGTCCTCAAATTCACCCCTGGTCAGTGAGACTTATTGAGAAGGAGCATTATGGGTAGTGTAGTACAAGAACCTCATAGCCAATCACATTCCCTTTAGTGATTGCTCATACTAGGTCCTGCGCATTTGTATTCATCAGTTTCAGAGGGATTTTGACAGGAAATGTAATATGTTTTTACATTATTGAAGGTATTTTACATCACATGATACAGCAGAAGGACCAGGTCGCAGTTGTAAATGAGAACTTGTTCTCAACTGGCTTACCTGGTTAAATAAAGGTGAAATAAAATAAAAAAGGAAACATGACTTGACTTTTTTCGATCCTTCCATGAAGGCATGGACCACATCCTGTTCAAAGTGGAGATTCTGTCCAATGAGGACAGGGAGTGGCACGAGTCCTTCTCATTGGTCCTCGGTCCTGACGACCCGGTGGAGGCGGTGCTTGGAGAGATCACCACGGCAACAGTCACCATCCTGGACCAGGAAGCAGCAGGGAGTCTCATTCTTCCGGCCACGCCCATCGTAAGGAACATTACTTAATTAAATCTGAATTGTAATGTGTTTTTAATCAAATTATTATTGTCAGAAAAAGAGCCAAGCCAAAAACTTAAAACTTTCCCTCAAAGATTGTAGCCACAGGTACTTATCTTCTCTGGCCTAAAGCCTACCTTGATGCTATGACATATTTCATTTTAGACCGTTTTTTCTGTTATCAGTCCTGAATTTAAATTCTGAATTGAGTCACTCCAACACCCTCCCTCCCCTCTCTCCCAGGTGGTATCTCTGTCAGACTATGACAACGTGGCTGAGGTGTCTAAGGAGGGCAGTAAGAAGCAGCCGGCGCCTGGTTACCCCCTGGTGTGTGTGACGCCTTGTGACCCCCACTACCCCAAATACTCTGTGATGAGGGAGCGCTGCGAGGAGGCAGGCATCAACCAGACCTCTGTTCACTTCTCCTGGGAGGTGGCTGCCCCTACAGACACCAACGGGGCCAGGTCACCCTTCGAGACCGTCACTGATACCACACCCTATACTGGGGTTAACCATATGGTGAGTAGTTGAGTAGTAGTAGCAGTAGCAGTAGCAGTAGCAGTAGCAGTAGCAGTAGCAGTAGCAGTAGCAGAAGCAGAAGAAGAAGAAGAAGAAGAAGAAGAAGAAGAAGAATCCAGGCTCTGTCGTAGCCGGCTGCGACCGGGAGACCCATGGGGCAGCGCACAATTGGCCCAGCGTCGTCCAGGATAAGGGAGGGAATGGCCAGCTGGGATGTAGCTCAGTTGGTAGAGCATGGTGTTTGCAATGCCAGGGTTGTGGGTTCGATTCCCACGGGGTCCAGTATGAAAAATTATAATAATGTATGCATTCACTAACTCTAAGTCGCTCTGGATAAGAGCGTCTGCTAAATGACTAAAATGTAAATGTATAGTAGCAGCAGTGGTAGTAGTGGACCGTCTCTGATACCAAACCGTATACTGGTTGGTGTAAACCATATGGTGAGTTCCGGTGAAGTGGTACACTCTTAGAAAAAAGGGTTCCAAAACTGTTCTTTGCGAAGGGATAAGGTCCTACCAAGAACCGTTTTGATCTGAAGAACCATTTTTGGAAGACGAGGGTTCTTTGTAACGCAAAGGATTCTGCCTAGAAGCTTTGACATCCTAAGAACCGTTTTTGTACGAAAGGTAGAGAGCCCTGCTGAATCTGAATAAGCTTTTTTTTATTGTAATATCTTTCCTTTCTTTTAAATAGTGTCTGGGCATTAGTGTTTACCTCAATGTTTGAACTTTACCATCAGGAGTTTGAGTAATATGATACGTTTTAAAAGATAAGTGTGATAATGTTTTAAAATGTACCTATATGGGAATATTGATGCATGTATCTGGTATTCCCGTAATAATTGTACATATACAGTACTGACATAGTTGATATCTTTGCCATGATTTCTGTCTTTCAAATGCATATTTTCAGTGATTGTATTGAGAAGAGAGAATGAGAATAGTATGGAGTATGACTGAACCAGCAGTGTAGTGAATGTTACACCACAAATTGGCCAGTTTTACCTAGATTTTTCAGTGTAACATTTCTAGTGTTGATTCAGTAGTTCAATTAACTCAACACTCAGTGGTGTAAAATAACCCCAGTGTTGGTGTTAATAACCAGAGTTGAGTTTGATTGTGTCATTTTTTACTCTGTGTAAAGTATAACACTCAAAACTACACCCATCATTATCATATTTCCCAGCATGCTCTATTGCAGGTTGATTTTCAGAATTATTTGTTTTAATAACTAGGCCCTCAAACAATGGCCTAAAGATATACACTACCGTTCAAAAGTTTGGGGTCACTTCCTTGTTTTTGAAATAAAATCATTTTTTTTGACCATTAAAATAACATCAAATTGATCAGAAATACAGTGTAGACATTGTTAATGCCAAGAAACTGAAGATCTCGTACAACGCTGTGTACTTCTCCCTTCACAGAACAGCACAAACTGGCTCTAACCAGAATAGAAAGAGGAGTGGGAGGCCCCGGTGCACAACTGAGCAAGAGGACAAATACATTAGAGTGTCTAGTTTGAGAAACAGACGCCTCACAGGTCCTCAACTGGCAGCTTCATTAAATAGTACACGCAAAACACCAGTCTCAACGTCAACAGTGAAGAGGCGACTCCGGGATGCAAAGAAAAAGACATATCTCATACTGGCCAATAAAAAGAAAAGATGGGCAAGAGAACACAGACACTGGACAGAGGAAGATTGGAATAAAGTGTTATGGACAGACAAATCAAAGTTTGAGGTGTTCGGAAGACAAAGAAGAACATTTGTGAGACGCAGACCAAATGAAAAGATGTTGGAGGAGTGCTTGATGCCATATGTCAAGCATGGTGGAGGCAATGTGATGGTCTGGGGGTGCTTTGGTGGTGGTAAAGTGGGAGATTTGTACAGGGTAAAAGGGATCTTGAAGAAGGAAGGCTATCACTCCATTTTGCAACGCCATGCCATACCCTGTGGACGGCGCTTGATTGGAGCCAATTTCCTCCTACAACAGGACAATGACCCAAAGCACAGCTCCAAACCAAGCAAGAACTATTTAGGGAAGAAGCAGTCAGGTGGTATTCTGTCTATAATGGAGTGGCCAGCACAGTCACCGGATCTCAACCCTATTGAGCTGTTGTTGGAGCAGCTTGACCGTAAGAAGTGCCCATCAAGCCAATCCAATTTATGGGAGGTGCTTCAGGAAGCATGGGGTGAAATCTTTTCAGATTACCTCAACAAATTGACAACTAGAATGCCAAAGGTCTGCACGGCTGTAATTGCTGCAAATGGAGGATTCTTGGACGAAAGGACACAATTATTATTTATATTAAAAATCATTATTTCTAACCTTGTCAATGACTACATTTCCTATGCATTTTGCTATATTTCCTTTTCAAACTCATTTCATGTATGTTTTCATGGAAAACAAGGCAATTTCTAAGTGACCCCAAACGTTTGAACGGTAGTGTAGGTGTTCCTTTTTTCCAGGTGGGAAAGGGCTGTGTGGAGTGCAATTGAAATTGCGTCATCTGTGGATCTGTTGGGGCGGTATGCGAATTGGAGTGGGTCTAGGGTTTCTGGGATGATGGTGTTGAAGCCTTTCAAAGGACTTCATGGCTACCGACGTGAGTGCTACGGGGTGGTAGTCATTTAGGCAGGTTACCTTCGCTTTCTTGGGCACAGGGACTATGGTGGTTTGCTTGAAACATGTAGGTATTACAGACTCGGTCAGAGAGAGGATGAAAATGTCAGTGAATACACTTGCCAGTTGGTTCACACATGCTTTGAGTACACGTCCTGGTAATCCGTCTGGCCCCGCGGCCTTGTGAATGTTGACCTGTTTAAAGGTCTTGCTCACATCTGCTACGGAGAGCGTGATCACACAGTCGTCCGGAACAGCTGGTGCTCTCATGCATGCTTCATTGTTGCTTGCCTTGAAGCGAGCATAAAAGGTACACTTAAATCAGTGTAGTCGAAAGAGAGGAGACAAGTAAAAAAATTTTTTTTAAGACAATTGAGACATGGATTGTGTATGTGTGCCATTCAGAGGGGGAATGGGAAAGACACAATATTTAAATAGTGTATGGTCGTAGGTGCCAGGCACGCTGGTTTGTGTCAAGAACTGCAACAATGCTGGGTTTTTCACACTCAACAGTTTCCTGTGTGAATCAAGAATGGTCCACCACCCAAAGGACATTACATTTTAGTCATTTAGCAGACGCTCTTATCCAGAGCGACTTACAGTTAGTGAATACATATTTTTTTATACTGGCCCCCTGTGGGAATCGAACCCACAACCCTGGCGTTGCAAACGCCATGCTCTATCAACTGAGCTACATCCCTGCCGGCCATTCCCTCCCCTACCCTGGACGAATTGTGCGCCGCCCATGAGTCTCCCGGTCGTGGCCGGCTGCGACAGAGCCTGGATTCGAACCAGGATCTCTAGTGGCACAGTTAGCACTGCGATGCAGTGCCTTAGACCACTGCGCCACTCAGGCAACTTGACACAACTGTGGGAAGCATTGGTTCTACCTAGCACCAAAAAGGGTTCCCCTATGGGGACAAACCGAAGAGCCCTATATGGTTCTAATTAGCACCTTTTTTTCTAAGAGTGTAGAATTTAGGAGCAGTGATATGTAGGAGAAGGTTCTGGTATAGTCTGTGTGTTTGTGTTGTCTGAGTGCGTGCGTTCACGTAACTGAATTTCTTCAGCCAGTGCACTGATTTATTGATTGATTGACTGATTAATTGACTGACTGACTGACTGATTGATTAACTGATTGATTGACTGACTGACTGATTGATTGACTGATTGATTGATTGACTGATTGATTGACTGTATTTTCTCCACAGGTCCTGGACAGTATCTATTTCTCTCGGAGGTTCCATGTGCGCTGTGTGGCCCAGGCCCGCGACAAGTCCGGCCATCTTGGAACACCGCTGAGGAGTAACATAGCAACCATCGGCACTGAAGGTTCCATATGCCACACCCCTGTTACCACGGGAACAGCGCGAGGGTTCCAGGCCCAGTCGTTCATCGCCACTCTAAAGTACCTGGATGTCAAACACAAGGAGCACCCCAACCGGTGAGCAGAAAGGCATTCACACACACAAACACACACACAAAAAGCAGGTGTGCAAACACACAAACACACAGTCATGCAGCCAAACAAACTCTAACACAAGGAGCTACCCAACCGATGAGCTCAACATCCACACATACATATCTCCAAATGGTCTATATTAATAGTAGAACACCTCCATATGGTCTATAATAGTAGAACATCTCCATATGGTCTATATTAATACTAGAACACCTCCATATGGTCTATAATAGTAGAACATCTCCATATGGTCTATATGAATAGTAGAACATCTCCATATGGTCTATATTAATAGTAGAACATCTCCATATGGTCTATATTAATAGTAGAACACCTCCATATGGTCTATATTAATAGTAGAACACCTCCATATGGTCTATATTAATAGTAGAACACCTCCATATGGTCTATATTAATAGTAGAACATCTCCATATGGTCTATATTAATAGTAGAACATCTCCATATGGTCTATAATAGTAGAACACCTCCATATGGTCTATATTAATAGTAGAACATCTCCATATGGTCTATATTAATAGTAGAACACCTCCATATGATCTATAATAATAGTAGAACACCTCCATATGGTCTATATTAATAGTAGAACACCTCCATATGGTCTATATTAATAGTAGAACATCTCCATATGGTCTATATTAATAGTAGAACACCTCCATATGGTCTATATTAATAGTAGAACATCTCCATATGGTCTATATTAATAGTAGAACACCTCCATATGGTCTATATTAATAGTAGAACACCTCCATATGGTCTATATTAATAGTAGAACACCTCCATATGGTCTATATTAATAGTAAAACATCTCCATATGGTCTATATTAATAGTAGAACTTCTCCATATGGTCTATATTAGTTCTATAACACTAACCTTGTGTTGTCTTCTTTTTCTTCTGCAGTATCCACATCTCGGTGCAGATCCCCCATCAGGATGGTATGCTGCCCCTAGTGTCCACCATGCCCCTCCACAACCTGCACTTCCTGCTGTCAGAGTCCATCTACAGACAGCAGCACATCTGTTCGAACCTGGTCACTCTCAAAGACCTGCAGGGGGTCTCCGGTAAGGACACACACACGCTTGATCACACACACGTGCTTGAACGTGCGCACGCATGCACACACACAGCCACTCATCCTTGTAAAATGCACTTATGCTTCAACACACACACACACACACACACACACACACACACACACACATACTTACAGTATGTGCACCAAATAACATAAATCCTCCCTTTAACAAAGTGTGTTGGATGTGTCTTCCCCTCCCTGTGTGTGTTTCAGAGACGGGTTTCCTGGATGATGTCCAGTATGACAGTATCTCTCTGGGTCCGGGTTATGACAGACCCTACCAGTTCAACCCCAGTGTCAGAGAGGCTAAGAGCATCCAGCTGTACAAACACCTCAACCTGAAGAGCTGTATCTGGACCTTCGATGCCTACTACGACATGACGGAGCTCATAGACGTCTGTGGAGGCTCCGTCACTGCCGACTTCCAGGTACGCTACAATACGCCCTGTAGTGGCACATAGAGGGTCAGGGGTCACATAGAGGGTCAGGGGTCACATAGAGGGTCAGGGGTCACATAGAGGGTCAGGGGTCACATAGAGGGTTAGGGGTCACATAGAGGGTTAGGGGTCACATAGAGGGTTAGGGGTCACATAGAGGGTTAGGGGTCACATAGAGGGTTAGGGGTCACATAGATGGCTAGGGGTCACATAGAGGGCTAGGGGTCACATAGAGGGTTAGGGGTCACATAGAGGGCTAGGGGTCACATAGAGGGTTAGGGGTCACATAGAGGGTTAGGGGTCACATAGAGGGTTATGGGTCACATAGAGGGTTAGGGGTCACATAGAGGGTTAGGGGTCACATAGTGGGTTAGGGGTCACATAGAGGGCTCGGGGTCACATAGAGGATTAGGGGTCACATAGAGGTCTAGGGGTCACATAGAGGGTTAGGGGTCACATAGAGGGTTAGGGGTCACATAGAGGGTTAGGGGTCACATAGAGGGTTAGGGGTCACATAGAGGGTTAGGGGTCACATAGAAGGCTAGGGGTCACATAGAGGGCTAGGGGTCACATCGAGGGTTAGGGGTCACATAGAGGGTTAGGGGTCACATAGAGGGTTAGGGGTCACATAGAGGGCTAGGGGTGACATAGAGGGTTAGGGGTCACATAGAGGGTTAGGGGTCACATAGAGGGTTAGGGGTCACATAGAGGGCTAGGGGTCACATAGAGGGTTAGGGGTCACATAGAGGGTTAGGGGTCACATAGAGGGCTAGGGGTCACATAGAGGGTTAGGGGTCACATAGAGGGTTAGGGGTCACATAGAGGGTTAGGGGTGACACTGTACTCTAGTGTTTATCATGCTCTGAATTCACTCCTGTTTCCATTTCTGGCACATTACTAGAGGACATAATATTCTCTCAGATATTCCTTTACACACAGTAAAACAGCATGATTGGAGTCCACAGTGCTATTGTGTCCACATTGGCTAGTCAGTTTGATTTGCATTGACTTTTGTTTCCCAGTCATGTGAGCACACAGGCAGTAGAAGCCTTGAATGCTCAGATAGAGTTTGCATGTGACTCATCCCAACCACAGTATGCAAAACAGTCTAGGACAGACTACAGCTGTTGCTACTACATGTCACCTTAGATCAGGGTTCTTCAATTCCGGTCCTGGAGGGCCGAAAACACCTCTGTTTTTCATCCTCTCCTTCTAATCAGGGGCTAATTCAGACCTGGGACACCAGGTGAGTGCAATTAACTACCAGGTAGAAATAAAAAAACTGAAGTGTTTCGGCCCTCCAGGACCGGAATTGAAGAACCCTGCCTTAGATCATGCCATGCCATGCTCAGTAGCATTACGTCATGTCCTGTAATGTAATGTGACGTCACCTTATGTCATGTCTTATGTATGTCCCCCCCAGGTGCGTGACTCAGTTGTTCCTGGTGGAGTAGTGTTATTTCCTGTCACTTTATCTTATGTAATGTGCTATGTCCTCCCCCAGGTGCGTGACTCGGCCCAGTCGTTCCTGACGGTGCAGGTTCCTCTCTATGTGTCGTATATCTACGTTACAGCTCCCAGGGGCTGGGCCTCTCTGGAACACCACACTGAAATGCAGTTCTCTTTCTTCTATGATACCGTGCTCTGGAGGACAGGTGGGTGTGTGTGTGTGTGGTTAGGGTTACACATCTGTGTAACTCCATTTAACTGTTATGTTTCCTGTGTAACTCCATTTAACTGTTATGTTTCCTGTGTAACTTCGTTTAACTGTTATGTTTCTGTGTAACTTCATTTAACTGTTATGTTTCTGTGTAACTCCATTTAACTGTTATGTTTCTGTGTAACTCCATTTAACTGTTATGTTTCTGTGTAACTCCATTTAACTGTTATGTTTCCTGTGTAACTTCGTTTAACTGTTATGTTTCTGTGTAACTTCGTTTAACTGTTATGTTCCTGTGTCCACTAGGCATCCAGACAGACAGCGTTCTGTCAGCCAGACTCCAGATCATCAGGATCTACATAAGAGAAGATGGCCGTCTGGTAATCGAGTTCAAAACCCACGCCAAGTTCAGGGGCCAGTTTGTCCCCGAGCACCACACCCTGCCTGGGCACAAGTCCCACCTGATGGCCCCAGACCACCTGGGGGGGATAGAGTTTGACATGCAGCTGATCTGGAGCGCCCAGTCCTTTGATTCTCCCTACCAGCTCTGGAAGGCCACCTCCTCTTACAGCAGGTCAGTACACAGACATACTGTTATATACAGTTGTAGATAGATATTAATAGATATACCCAGTCCTTTGACTCTCCCTGCCACCTCCTCTTACTTAGCTTCTATGTGGTAAATGGCACGTGTGTATATATATTGTGTATAGGCTTGTCTCCCATATGAATCTTCTCTTTGTGCCAGACTTGGTTCAAATGCCTTCTGTTTATTTTTTTCTGTATTTATTTATCTGTATATGTTATGTATGTACAGTGAGGGAAAAAAAGTATTTGATCCCCTGCTGATTTTGTACGTTTGCCCACTGATAAAGAAATGATCAGTCTATAATTTTAATTGTAGGTTTATTTGAACAGTGAGAGACAGAATAACAACAAAAAAATCCAGAAAAACGCATGTCAAAAATGTTATAAATTGATTTACATTTTAATGAGGGAAATAAGTATTTGACCCCCTCTCAATCAGAAAGATTTCTGGCTCCCAGGTGTATTTTATACAGGTAACGAGCTGAGATTAGGAGCACACTCTTAAAGGGAGTGCTCCTAATCTCAGTTTGTTACCTGTATAAAAGACGCCTGTCCACAGAAGCAATCAATCAATCAGACTCCAAACTCTCCACCATCGCCAAGACCAAAGAGCTCTCCAAGGATGTCAGGGACAAGATTGTAGACCTACACAAGGCTGGAATGGGCTACAAGACCATCGCCAAGCAGCTTGGTGAGAAGGTGACAACAGTTGGTGCGATTATTCGCAAATGGAAGAAACCCCAAAGAACTGTCAATCTCCCTCGGCCTGGGGCTCCATGCAAGATCTCACCTCGTGGAGTTGCAATGATCATGAGAATGGTGAGGAATCAGCCCAGAACCACACGGGAGGATCTTGTCAATGATCTCAAGGCAGCTGGGACCATAGTCACCAAGAAAACAATTGGTAACATACTACGCCGTGAAGGACTGAAATCCTGCAGCGCCCGCAAGGTCCCCCTGCTCAAGAAAGCACATATACATGCCGGTCTGAAGTTTGCCAATGAACATCTGAATGATTCAGAGGAGAACTGGGTGAAAGTGTTGTGGTCAGATGAGACCAAAATGGAGCTCTTTGGCATCAACTCAACTCGCCGTGTTTGGAGGAGGAGGAATGCTGCCTATGACCTCAAGAACACCATCCCCACCGTCAAACATGGAGGTGGAAACATTATGCTTTGGGGGTGTTTTTCTGCTAAGGGGATAGGACAACTTCACTGCATCAAAGGGACGATGGACGGGGCCATGTACCGTCAAATCTTGGATGAGAACCTCCTTCCCTCAGCCAGGGCATTGAAAATGGGTTGTGGATGGATATTCCAGCATGACAATGACCCAAAACACACGGCCAAGGCAACAAAGGAGTGGCTCAAGAAGAAGCACATTAAGTCCTGGAGTGGCCTAGCCAGTCTCCAGACCTTAATCCCATAGAAAATCTGTGGCGGGAGCTGAAGGTTCGAGTTGCCAAACGTCAGGCTCGAAACCTTAATGACTTGGAGAAGATCTGCAAAGAGGAGTGGGACAAAATCCCTCCTGAGATGTGTGCAAACCTGGTAGCCAACTACAAGAAACGTCTGACCTCTGTGATTGCCAACAAGGGTTTTTCCACCAAGTACTAGGGCGGCAGGTGGGTTTGTGCCCATAGGCGACATTGTTGCCGGTGATGTCTGGTGAGGACCTGCCTTACAACAGGCCTACAATCCCTCGGTTCAGCCTCTCTCAGCCTTTTTGCGGACAGTCTGAGCACTGATGGAGGGATTGTGCGTTCCTGGTGTAACTCGGGCAGTTGTTGTTGCCGTACTGTACCTGTCCCGCAGGTGTGATGTTCGGCTGTACTGATCCTGTGCAGGTGTTGTTACACGTGATCTGCCAATGCGAGGACGATCAGCTGTCCTTCCTGTCTCGTTGTAGCGCTGTCTTAGGCATCTCACAGTACGGACATTGCAATTTATTGCCCTGGCCACATCTGCAGTCCTCATGCCTCCTTGCAGCATGCCTAAGGCACATTCACGCAGATGAGCAGGGACCCTGGGCATCTTTCTTTTGGTGTTTATCAGAGTCAGTAGAAAGGCCTCTTTAGTGTCCTAAGTTTTCATAACTGTGACCTTAATTGCCTACCATCTGTAAGCTGTTAGTGTCTTAACGACCGTTCCACAGGTGCATGTTCATTCATTGTTTATGGTTCATTCATTGTTTATGGTTCATTGAACAAGCATGGGAAACAGTGTTTAAACCCTTTACAATGAAGATCTGTGAAGTTATTTTGATTTTTATGAATTATCTTTGAAAGACAGGGTCCTGAAAAAGGGACGTTTCTTTTTTTTTTTGCTGAGTTCATGTATATTCTTTTACTTCTCTAGGGAGATAATTATTATTTGGATAACCTTATTTACTATTATCAATTGATTTTTACCTTTCATTTTTTCACTCTTTATGCGATGCGCAATGCAGCGAACACTGGAAGAAAAATAATAATGATCATTTAATTACCACAATGAATTATTGTAATGTTTGTTTATGTGTCAATTAATCCCATAAGGGATGGGCTGCCAATTGGCGATTTGACACGAAAATAAAATGTCATTCATTCATTCATTCATTCATTCATTCATTCATTCATTCATTCATACAGCAGGTCAGTACACAGACATACTGTTATATAGAGTTATAGATCTATATTAATAGATATACCCAGTGACTCTCCCTACCAGCTCTGGAGGGCCACCTCTTACAGCAGGTCAGTAAGGGTTACTTGGTGTGTAGGCTTTTGTTCCAACCTGTGTTTTCTGCATGCCACAAAACGGTGTTAGCCTGCTGAGCTAAGCTAAAGCCTAGGCATTAGCCTGGGGGACACAATGTAAGTCGTCAGGTCTCAGGCAAGGTTGAATCATCATGCAAATGTGGTTCAGAAGCGTCTCTGTTAGAGGAGCTTTACATAATGTGTGTGCTTGTTGTGTTCCAGGAAAGACTACTCCGGGGAGTACACAGTGTTTCTGATCCCCTGTACCGTGCAGCCAACCCAACCATGGACCGACCCTGGAGACAAGCCTCTGTCTTGCACAGCCCACGCCCCAGAGAAGTATGTCCCTCCACAGCCTCCATACACTACTTAGTGAAGGCCCCAGAGAAGTATGTCCCTCCACAGCCACCATACACTACTTAGTGAGGGCCCCAGAGAAGTATGTCCCTCCACAGCCACCATACACTACTTAGTGAGGGCCCCAGAGAAGTATGTCCCTCCACAGCCACCATACACTACTTAATGAGGGCCCCAGAGAAGTATGTCCCTCCACAGCCACCATACACTACTTAATGAGGGCCATACACTGTTACCATGCTCCTATCTAGACACTGTTACCATGCTCCTATCTAGACACTGTTGCCATGCTCCTATCTAGACACTGTTACCATGCTCCTATCTAGACACTGTTACCATGCTCCTATCTAGACACTGTTACCATGCTCCTATCTAGACACTGTTACCATGCTCCTATCTAGACACTGTTGCCATGCTCCTATCTAGACACTGTTACCATGCTCCTATCTAGACACTGTTACCATGCTCCTATCTAGACACTGTTACCATGCTCCTATCTAGACACTGTTACCATGCTCCTATCTAGACACTGTTACCATGCTCCTATCTAGACACTGTTACCATGCTCCTATCTAGACACTCTTGCCATGCTCCTATCTAGACACTGTTACCATGCTCCTATCTAGACACTGTTACCATGCTCCTATCTAGACACTGTTGCCATGCTCCTATCTAGACACTGTTACCATGCTCCTATCTAGACACTGTTGCCATGCTCCTATCTAGACACTGTTGCCATGCTCCTATCTAGACACTGTTACCATGCTCCTATCTAGACACTGTT
This sequence comes from Coregonus ussuriensis, assembly GCA_031479575.1. Classification (NCBI taxonomy): domain Eukaryota; kingdom Metazoa; phylum Chordata; class Actinopteri; order Salmoniformes; family Salmonidae; genus Coregonus; species Coregonus ussuriensis. The sequence goes on from CM062490.1 coordinate 48,468,177, forward strand.
ACCATGCTCCTATCTAGACACTGTTACCATGCTCCTATCTAGACACTGTTACCATGCTCCTATCTAGACACTGTTACCATGCTCCTATCTAGACACTGTTACCATGCTCCTATCTAGACACTGTTACCATGCTCCTATCTAGACACTGTTACCATGCTCCTATCTAGACACTGTTACCATGCTCCTATCTAGACACTGTTACCATGCTCCTATCTAGACACTGTTACCATGCTCCTATCTAGACACTGTTACCATGCTCCTATCTAGACACTGTTACCATACTCCTATCTAGACACTTGGTTGGCAAATAAAGATATGGTTGATTTGGTTAAGTATGTCACTCAAAGATATGTTGTGGTGTCCCTCAAGGCTCCATCCTAGGACCTGCTTCATATGGCCATGCTCTACATATACGGTAACAACCTGACATTATGTCGTCTCTCCCAGGTTCCAACTACCTATAGCCTTCCAGCAGACCAACCGACCGGTGCCTGTCGTCTACAGCCTCAACACAGAGTTCCAGCTGTGCAACAATGAGAAGGTGTTCATAATGGACCCTGCCGTCGCTGACATGTCCATGGCTGAGATGGACTACAAGGGAGCCTTCTCTATGGGTACAATGACTGTTCCACACACGAGCCACAGGGCTATTATTATTTATTTTTATTACCCATTATCTGCATAACCAAAGACAAAATCGCCCAAGAGCCAGACTTATACAAAGATATTGTGAATAATATACAGTATTTCCCTTTCCGCAGTGATGGTACATCGCAACATGGAGAAATGTCTCTCTGCTGTACGACAGTGTGCTGTGTATTACAGTAATGTCTCTCTGCTGCCCCTACAGGCCAGACGCTGTATGGCAGGGTGCTGTGTATTACAGTAATGTCTCTCTGCTGCCCCTACAGGCCAGACGCTGTATGGCAGGGTGCTGTGTATTACAGTAATGTCTCTCTGCTGCTCCTACAGGCCAGACGCTGTATGGCAGGGTGCTGTGTATTACAGTAATGTCTCTCTGCTGCTCCTACAGGCCAGACGCTGTATGGCAGGGTGCTGTGTATTACAGTAATGTCTCTCTGCTTCCCCTACAGGCCAGACGCTGTATGGCAGGGTGCTGTGTATTACAGTAATGTCTCTCTGCTGCCCCTACAGGCCAGACACTGTATGGCAGGGTGTTGTGTATTACAGTAATGTCTCTCTGCTGCCCCTACAGGCCAGACGCTGTATGGCAGGGTGCTGTGTATTACAGTAATGTCTCTCTGCTGCCCCTACAGGCCAGACACTGTATGGCAGGGTGCTGTGTATTACAGTAATGTCTCTCTGCTGCTCCTACAGGCCAGACGCTGTATGGCAGGGTGCTGTGTATTACAGTAATGTCTCTCTGCTGCCCCTACAGGCCAGACACTGTATGGCATGGTGCTGTGTATTACAGTAATGTCTCTCTGCTTCCCCTACAGGCCAGACGCTGTATGGCAGGGTGTTGTGTATTACAGTAATGTCTCTCTGCTGCCCCTACAGGCCAGACACTGTATGGCAGGGTGTTGTGTATTACAGTAATGTCTCTCTGCTGCCCCTACAGGCCAGACGCTGTATGGCAGGGTGCTGTGTATTACAGTAATGTCTCTCTGCTGCCCCTACAGGCCAGACGCTGTATGGCAGGGTGCTGTGTATTACAGTAATGTCTCTCTGCTGCCCCTACAGGCCAGACACTGTATGGCAGGGTGCTGTGTATTACAGTAATGTCTCTCTGCTGCCCCTACAGGCCAGACGCTGTATGGCAGGGTGTTGTGTATTACAGTGATGTCTCTCTGCTGCCCCTACAGGCCAGACACTGTATGGCAGGGTGTTGTGTATTACAGTAATGTCTCTCTGCTGCCCCTACAGGCCAGACGCTGTATGGCAGGGTGCTTTGTATTACAGTAATGTCTCTCTGCTGCCCCTACAGGCCAGACACTGTATGGCAGGGTGCTGTGTATTACAGTAATGTCTCTCTGCTGCCCCTACAGGCCAGACGCTGTATGGCAGGGTGCTGTGTATTACAGTAATGTCTCTCTGCTGCCCCTACAGGCCAGACGCTGTATGGCAGGGTGCTGTGTATTACAGTAATGTCTCTCTACTGTATGGCAGGGTGCTGTGTATTACAGTAATGTCTCTCTGCTGCCCCTACAGGCCAGACACTGTATGGCAGGGTGTTGTGTATTACAGTAATGTCTCTCTGCTGCCCCTACAGGCCAGAGCTGTATGGCAGGGTGCTGTGTATTACAGTAATGTCTCTCTGCTGCCCCTACAGCCCAGACACTGTATGACAGGATGCTGTGTATTACAGTAATGTCTCTCTGCTGTACGACAGTGTGCTGTGAATTACAGTAATTTCTCTCTGCTGCCCCTACAGGCCAGACACTGTATGGCAGGGTGCTGTGGAACCCGGAGCAGAATCTGAACGCAGCCTACAAGCTGCAGCTGGAGAAGGTGTACCTGTGCACAGGACGGGATGGATACGTGCCCTTCTTCGACCCCACAGGGACTCTGTACAACGAGGGCCCTCAGTACGGCTGCATCCAGCCCAACAAACACCTCAAACACAGGTTCCTGATCCTGGTATGGATATCCATAGAGATGGAAAGAGGGCATGCGTCCTATGTTTGCTATGTCTGCCATGGTGCTGCCCATGCTAATACAAGTTTTGTGGCAATTGTGCCCTCTATCCATCTCTATGATGGCATATTTTCTATTCAACTCCCATTTTCCTCTTATAGTGGTTGGATATATTGGTGATGTTCCAGGTCATCTTTTTCACAGTCACACTGCACAGCTCAGAAGATTTCCATGTCATATTAATGTGCTTCCCTGAGATGCTAAAAACACTTATGATCTGTGCAGTGTGACTGCAATTTTTACAACCTGGAATGCAGCCAGTGCCACTGCTTGCAGAATCCATGTATTCCTTTTAGCAGACACTTTTATCCAAACCGACTTGTATTACAGAGTGCATACTGTACATTATTTGTAAATGTGATCCCTGCGGGAGTTGAACCCACAACCTAGGTGTTGCTTGCGCCATGCTTTTACCAACTGAGTCACATCATTGACTGTGAGGTAGTGACAGTATCCTTTTGGTTTGTCTGTGGTATGTCACCCAACGTAACAGCCACCCATGTGACCTGATAGACTGGTTTGGTCAAGTCTCTCAGGGCAAAGTCATGGATTTGAAGAGATTTTAAGACTGTGAGCTATTCAAATAGGAGGAATCTTATTGGTGTACAAATCACTGCTCTGGTATTGTATTGTTGGATCATTTATGCTATTGTTTACAATAATGGTTGTATGGCAGGCTATTGTCACGAATGCTGGAAACTACACATTTTACTGAAACTACAACTGAAAGTACAACTGAAAGTTCAACCTTTATTTAAGCAATAGGGCCCTGAGGGGGTGTGGTATCTGGCCAATATACCACGGCTAAGGGCTGTTCTTATGTATGACGCAACGCAGAGTGCCTGGATACAGCCCTTAGCCGTGGTATATTGGCCATATACCACAAACCACCGAGGTGCCTTATTGCTATTACAAACTGGTTACCAACGTAATTAGAGTAGTATAAATACATGTTTTGTCATACGTGTGGTATACGGTCTGATATACCACGGCTGTCAGCCAATCAGCATTCAGGGCTCGAACCACCCAGTTTATAATGAGATTTAAACAACAATTGTACTAATGTGCTAATGTACTTTCCACATCTACATCTATAGCCCACATCCAGCAGTTAGCTAGCCTTGTTAGCATGTATGCTAGTGTTTGACTTGATAGGGTCCGGATAAGTTGAAATAACGGTGTTGTAACGTCTCTCCTTTAGGATCGGAAGCAGCCTGATGTCTGTGATAGGTACTTCCATGACGTTCCCTTCGAGGCTAACTTTGCATCGGATATAACCGAACTACAGACCATGACAGCCATGCCTGGTGTTGATGGGTTCACCATGAAAGTTGATGCCCTGTACAAGGTCAGTGAAGACAAAGACTTATCCACTTAACTGTAATGATTTATTAATGATAATGTACTGCTTATGAATGCATTATGTATGAGTTCTAAATCTGTTATGAAGGCCTTATGTAGGTACCCTTCAAAAATGTCTTCTTCAGGTTTGAGGGTAACTCTCAGAGAAATAAAACGATTTATCTGATTTATCTCCATGGTAACGCTCTCTCTCTCTCTTTTGATTGACAGGTGGAGGCGGGGCATCAGTGGTACCTGCAGGTGATCTACGTGATTGGTCCAGAGTCCATCTCCGGCCCCAGGATCCAGCGCTCTCTGACCTATCAGCTCACCCACAGCAGCGGCGGGGGGCGGGCTCGCCGGGACCTGGTTGACCGCAGCGGACGCCTCACTCTAGACGAGTCTCTGATCTATGACAACGAAGGCGACCAGACGAAGAACGGAACCAACATGAAGACTCTCCGCCTCGAGGTCTCCGCTGCCTCAACCTTTAACCCCCAGATGGGTGGGTCGGTGGGCGGGGGCGTGGCTGCGCTAACCCTATTGGTCCTCGTCCTGCTGGCTTCCTGTTTACTCTTTAGGAAGTGCCGACAGTCGGCTGGGAAGAAGCCGTCCCAGATGGCGGAGGAGTACCCTCTGAACACCAAAGTAGAGGTGTGTTTGGAGAAGACCCTGGAGAAGAACTTCAGCTCCAAACACTGCACCGTCAGGAACATCAACATCAACCGTAACTACGACAACGTCAACTCCAAGGTCAACAGAGGGGCAAAGGTCAACGGAGGGGCGAAATTCAAGCAGGTCAACCTGGAGGTCAAGCTCCACAACAACCTCCACAACGACGGCACCGAGGTCTGAGGATCCCCTCCACCTCCCACAAGTGTTTCCCCTTGCTAGTTAATTTCCAAGGCGGGGCACCAAAGTTGTCCGTTTAAACCAGTAGAAGTAACATACTCAAGGGGAAACATCTCCCGGAGTGGAGGAGTATTTTATGAGAAATCTAAAAGAAATGTTATTTTCTAAAAAGCGTTTGTTTGTACTTATGGAGTAAGATATTGTTTGTTAATGTATTTTTATATGACCGTGATGAGAGATAAAAGTACAAAGGGAAGCGTAGCAGCGTTTTCAGCGTTTATTCAAATCATTTCAGAACTGGGCTACCTCAGGAATAGGAAAAGGAGTGAACGACTGTCGAACTATGGTGTCATGATTTGAATCTATTTGGGTCTCCTGTCGTTTTATTATTGTTTTCGACTTGTCGTCGTCGCTGAACGACTAGAGAGTTTGGAATCAGTCGGGAGAAATCTGCTGCCTTGTTTTCTCTTTATGTGTCCATGACAACAACAACGCCAAAATGATCAACATCCAGTAGCTCAGGCACTTTGCTCCAGCTTGTCTTGAATCATTTGAATAGTTTAGCGAAAGCTCGGCTGCATTATTTTAATTGCAGTACCCCAATATGACCACTATGACGGTTATTAAACACAGTCAGGACCCAATCCTAACGCCACTTTCGTTCATCATTCATTCATTTCAATGGAAGATTTGCACAAAAAACTGTTAGGATACAGGCCTATAGTGTGTTATGGTCTTCTGCCCACAACTGAATGAGTAGTGTGTAAATGATATATTCTCAAGTGCAATTAATCCATGAACACACTCTCTCCTCAAACTAAGGTCTCTGCTTGTGGAACTAAGATCCAGCCTAGTAATATTGTGTGTCTGAAATGACACCCTATCCCCTATACCAACTCCAGTCCTCCAGTACCACCAACAGTACTGGAGGACTGGAGTTGGGCTGTTGGGAGTACTGGAGGACTGGAGTTGGGTTGTTGGGGGGTACTGGAGGTCTGGAGTTGGGCTGTTGGGGGGTACTGGAGGACTGGAGTTGGGCTGTTGGGGGGTACTGGAGGACTGGAGTTGGGAAACATTGTTCTATACTTTATAGTGCACCACTGGGTCCTGGACAAAAGTAGTGAACTAGGGAATAGGGGGTGTTTTTCTGCATTTACACAGGCAGACAATTCTGATCTTTTTTTCCCACTAATTGGTCTTTTGACCAATCACATCAAATTTTTTCACATCAGATCATTTTCAGAGCTGATCTGATTGGTCAAAAGAACAATCAGTGAAAAAAGATCAGAATTGGGCTGCCTGTGTAAAAGCAGCCACTATGTATTTTAGCTCAAAAGCTTTCCATAAGTGCCATTACATGCAGTACTGTCTCATGCATTTCCAAATCCATACAAATCGTCCAAAGTGTTTTCACCAAGGGTAAAGAGTGGAATTCCATCGGTGAATGATTGTAAAAACTGGTGTTTCCATCGACTGTGTGCACTATAGAATGCTGCTACTGCAGATGATATAGCCTAGCTAGGTTGGTGCCCACCCACCCACCCACCCACCCACTCACTCACACACCCACCCACCCACTCACTCACCCACCCACCCACCCAACCAACCACCCACCCACCCACCCACCCACCCACCCACCCAGCCACCCACCCAACCACCCACCCACTCACTCACCACCCACCCACCCACTCACTCACTCACTCACTCACCACCCACCCACCCACCCACCCACCCACTCACCCACCCACCCACACACCCACCCACACACCCACCCACTCACTCACTCACTCACTCACTCACCCACCCACTCACTCACTCACCCACCCACCCACCCACTCACCCACCCACCCACCCACTCACCCACCCACCCACCCACACACCCACTCACTCACTCACTCACTCACCTCACCCACCCACCCACCCACCCACCCACTCACCCACCCACTCACCCACCCACTCACTCCCATTGGATGCGGCTGTAGCCTTGTGATTATTACTATAACAGAATTGATTTCTTGTTTTTTTAATTTGGACATGTTATGGTTAAATTGTAATATTTTATACAAGATGTGTGTCTGTTTTATTTTATGCCTTGCCTTCATTGTGCCAAAATACCCCAAATGCCTCAGTTATATATATATATATTTTTAATGTGCATACAAGTTCAATCCCACAACACTATGACCGCATCCCAAAAGGCACCCTATTCCCTATGAAGTGCACTATTTTGACAATAGGACACTATATAGTCATAAGGGTGCCATTTGGGACATGTTGATATTGCAGTATGCATTATTATCATGTTATTACACCATATGTTATTACCCATATCATGTTATTACCCATATCATGTTATTACCCATATCATGTTATTACCCATATCATGTTATTACCCATATCATGTTATTACACCATATCATGTTATTACCCATATCATGTTATTACACCATATCATGTTATTACCCATATCATGTTATTACACCATATCATGTTATTACCCATATCATGTTATTACACCATATCATGTATTACCCATATCATGTTATTACCCATATCATGTTATTACCCATATCATGTTATTACCCATATCATGTTATTACCCACATCATATTATTACCCATATCATGTTATTACCCACATCATGTTATTACCCACATCATGTTATTACCCATATCATGTTATTACCCATATCATATAATCAATTTTTTCCATCATCTGTAAGAATGATGTGTAACATTTGTGGTGTGTGAATTATTGATTGATTGATTATGACACATGACTACTGCAGCACAGCATCCCACAGCACTGAATGTTCTGCAGAAAACCATTTTGTGGGGCACTGATTTGTCAATAGCTCTCTCTCGCTCTCTCTCTCGCTCTCTCGCTCCCTCTCTCGCTCTCTCGCTCCCGCTCTCTCTCGCTCCCGCTCTCTCTCTCTCTCGCTCTCTCTCTCTCTCTCTCTCTCTCTCTCTCTCTCTCTCTCTCTCTCTCTCGCTCACTCTCTCTCTCTCGCTCTCTTTCTCTCTCTCTCAATCTGTCTTTAATTTCATAGAACAGTGTGCCTATCAAAAAAACAGTGGGAAGTTGGAGATTTTTTGGTGCTATCATTTGTGGAAATAATTCCAATGCTATCAATACGATGCCTGTATTCTGTGCCTTTTCAGTAATAAAAATGTTAAACACATGCTTGTATATTCCTTGCTAACTGGGTTGTTTCTGTAAGGCCAGTCAAACCTGATAGTGTCCCAGGTTTAACTAGTAGTCAGTCAGTCCTGTATGGTAATGGCAAACTATCAGTCTGTTGCAGGAAGGAGCTACAGACCTACAATACAGTTTTACTACTAAAAGTCCATTCCCCCCAAGGGGCTTTGGCGTATCCTATGCTTGTGGAATGTTGCATATGTTCAAACCACAAACATGATTTTTCCTTTGAGGGATTGTAAAAAAAACCTGGTTTGCAATGTTTGCTGAGTAACCATTCATTCTCAAATATCGATGTACCCATCTGCATCTGTGCAAGCTTTATTAAAAACCAATATGAGATATGAGTCTCCCCGAACCATGAATATTTGAGAAGAGTAGGCCTACCCACTGGGGAAAAAATTGTTGAATCAACGTTGTTTCCACATCATTTCAACCCAAAAAATCTATACTATGACGAATCAATGTGGAAAACTGATTGGATTTGATAAAAAGTCGTCAACGTAAAGGAAGTGTGACTTAACCTAAATCCAATGACATGGTCACATTTTTTGTTGATTTCATGTTGAATTCACGTTACTTGAAATCAAAACTAGATTGAACTGACGTCTGTGTATTGTGTAACAGTGTTCTAGATTAATATACAGGGTAACAGTGTTCTAGATTAATATACAGGGTAACAGTGTTCTAGATTAATATACAGGGTAACAGTGTTCTAGATTAATATAAATGGTAACAGTGTTCTAGAATTGCACTTCTGACATGGTACCGTTACTATTCAACATTTTAAATCAGCATTTTGATGATTCAAACAAAAGTGATTCAGCAAAGTCTCGACGAAGAAGTACATTAGTCTATGGCATGTATTAAACATAAACCTGTTTAACAGGTAAGCCTCTGTTCTCCAGGGGATGACGTCACATCCTCATTGGGAAGCACAGGGAGGCTACACCTCAGGTCAGGTAAAGGTGTGGCACTGTGTTGTAATACGCGGAAGGTTTCTGCTGCTGCCTACTGTGTTGAGTGGTAGCTAAACTTCAGGTAAGAATCATTAGAATACATTTATTTTGCGAGATTGTTTTGTCTTATGAATAGGATATACTGTAGACGAATGTTGTGTATTGACGTGCGTTAGGAGTGATTTCATGCACTGTTTTATGAAAATGTGATGTGATTGATCTTGCCTATACCTGACACTGAGATCGACTCGACTGCTGAATACGGTTTTTGATCTGCAATCCTTTTGACATTACTCTGATGAATTCTATTGTATTCTATTCTATTGTATTTTATTGTATTCTATTGTATTCTATTGTATTTTATTGTATTCTTGTCAAGGGCTGATGTAATGTGGTGTGGGAGTCAGGCGCAGGACACCGAAGCTTAGTCCAACAGTCTTTACTAGTGAAACACTAGGCAAAATACAATAACGGCCTCAACACAAAACAGAGGCGAGCGATTACGCAAACTGTGCGTAAAACAACGAAAACAACAAACATAGAGAAACACGCAGCACTAACGGACAGGCGTAACAATAACACACAAACTAACCAACACAAAGCAGGCAACTTATAGGACACATAATCAGACACAAACGGACACAGGTGCAATAGACAGACAAAACCAATCTAACATCGAAACATCTAACGGTGGTAGCTAGTACTCCGGGGACGGCGAACGCCGAAGCCTGCCCGAGCAAGGAGGAGGAGCAGCCTCGGCAGAATCCGTGACAATTCTATTGTATTCTGTTGTATTTTATTGTATTCTATTGTATTCTATTGTATTTTTTTTTATCTCATTCACTTTTGGTGCTTTAGGCTACTGTGCTCTATCACTTTTTAAAAACAGTAATATGGTAAGAGAAGTGGCCTATTTCATAAGAATGTTCTTATCTCACCAGACACGGAGATCACCGGTCCATATCACCATTGAAATGGCAAATGCATGGGTAAGATCACTAGTGGTGTATGATGCATGCGTTGATAATAAAATAGGCAATTCATATGAATACCTTCGGATAACTTTTAAGATAACTTTGTGTAAAGCATAAAACAAACATCTTCTACACTGTACAAAACATTAAGAACACCTGCTCTTTCCATGACATTGACTGACCAGGTGAATCCAGGTGAAAGCTATGATCCCTTACCGATGTCACTTGTTAAATCCACTTAGATCAGTGTATATGAAGGGGAGGAGACATGTTAAAGAAGGTGTTTTAAGCCTTGAGACAATTGAGACTTGGATTGCTGGTTCTAATCCCCGAGCCGACTAGGTGAAAAATCTGTCGATGTGCCCTTGAGCAAGGCACTTAACCCTAATTGCTCCTGTAAGTCGCTCTGGATAAGAGCGTCTGCTAAATGACAAAAAAAAAGAAAAAAGATTGAAGTGCCTTTGAACGGGGTATGTTAGTAGGTGCCAGGTGCACTGGTTTGAGTGTGTCAGGAATTGCAATGCTGCTGGGTTTTTCACGCTCAACAGTTTCCCGTGTGTATCAAGAATGGTCCACCACCCAAAGGACATCCATCTAACTTGACACAACTGTGGGAAGCATTGGAGTCAACATGGGCCGGCATCCCTGTGGAACGCTTTCCACACCTTGTAGAGTCCATGCCCCGACGAATTGAGGCTGTTCTGAGGGCAAAAATGGGGGTGCAACTCAATATTAGGAAGGTGTTCCTAATGTTTTGTACACTCTGTGTATATTTACAATGTACAAATAGACAGTAGTCGAGGGCTAGGCCACCTCAGTTTTAATAAGCATAAAAAACCTTTAGCGAACAATAGCACAAACCTGTGACTCACTGGCTGTGTGTCTGTATCTCTGCCCGCTTCTGTACTATTGAATGACCTGGAAGGTCTCATGGACTCCCCAACCTAATGCAACATTTACCTGTTCTCACATTGATAGAAGTTGAGTGTCACTGTTTTCATTTGTGAAATATGAATATATAAGCTGGTTTATTTTGTGTGCAGACCGGGGGGAGAGGGAGCATCAAACCCAAGGCAGATTTCAACGCAAAGGATGACGCTGTGGCTCTCAGCAAGGCCATGAAGGGACTAGGTAACGAATACTGGCCTTTCTAGAACAGACCTGGGTTCAAATACTGGCCCCTTCTAGAACAGACCTGGGTTCAAATACTGGCCTCTTCTAGAACAGACCTGGGTTCATATACTGGCCCCTTCTAGAACAGACCTGGGTTCAAATACTGGCCCCTTTTAGAACAGACCTGGGTTCAAATACTGGCCCCTTCTAGAACAGACCTGGGTTCAAATACTGGCCCCTTCTAGAACAGACCTGGGTTCAAATACTGGCCCCTTCTAGAACAGACCTGGGTTCAAATACTGGCCTCTTCTAGAACAGACCTGGGTTCCAATACCGGCCTGTTTTAGATCTCTCAAATACTGGCCTTGTTTTAGATCTCTCAAATACTGGCCTGTTTTAGATATCTCAAATACTGGCCTGTTTTAGATCTCTCAAATACTGTCCTTGATTTAGATCTCTCAAATACTGGCTTGTTTTAGATCTCTCAAATACTTGCCTGTTTTAGATCTCTCAAATACTGGCCTTGTTTTAGATCTCTCAAATACTGGCCTGTTTTAGATCTCTCAAATACTGGCCTTGTTTTAGATCTCTCAAATAAGGGCCTGTTTTAGATCTCTCAAATACTTGCCTTGTTTTAGATCTCTCAAATACTTGCCTGTTTTAGATCTCTCAAATACTGGCCTGTTTTAGATCTCTCAAATACTGGCCTGTTTTAGATCTCTCAAATACTGGCCTGTTTTAGATCTCTCAAATACTGGCCTTATTTTAGATCTCTCAAATACTGGCCTTGTTTTAGATCTCTCAAATACTGGCCTGTTTTAGATATCTCAAATACTGGCCTGTTTTAGATCTCTCAAATACTGTCCTTGATTTAGATCTCTCAAATACTGGCTTGTTTTAGATCTCTCAAATACTGGCCTGTTTTAGATCTCTCAAATACTGGCCTTGTTTTAGATCTCTCAAATACTGGCCTGTTTTAGATCTCTCAAATACTGGCCTCTTTTAGATCTCTCATTTGCTTCAGCCTGCTTGGAGTGCCAGGTGGGATTATTCTATTGGTTCCAGTGCAACAGGCAAGCTCGCTCAAGCACATTTAAAGTATTTTAAATGAAATCAAATAGTTCTTATAGATACAATCCCCTAATCCTTTCTGGTGCGTGTGTGGATCAGTTCTGTTGTATAGCCAACCAGCCTTGTTGGATTTGTCTGCAGGTACAAACGAGAAGACCTTAATAGATGTTCTAACTCAGAGGAGTAGTAGTCAACGTCAGCTCATCTGTAAAGCTTACCAAGAAGCAACTGGCAAGGTAAGAACTCAACACCTTCTACCAGGGTCACAACTCTCTTTCTCCCTCTCCTTATGTCTCTCTCTCTCTCTCTCTCTCTCTCTCTTTCTTTCTGTGTGTGTTATGTGTGATCACTTGTCTACCTGTCTTCCTGTAGACTCTGGTGGAGGACTTAGAAGGGGACACCCATGGTCACTTTGAGGACCTGCTGGTTGCGCTGGCCACGCCCCCTGCCGTCTATGACAGCCAGGAAGTCGCCAAGGCCATGAAGGTGAGCTAGCTTTAGAACGTCCTTTTTCTTGCCTCCCTAAACAAATCATTTCTTAATTTAACTTCATTTGTACTCAACACTAACACCAGAATAATGTGTTGCAGGGAATTGGGACTAAAGACAGTGTCTTGATAGAAATCTTCGCCTCAAGATCCAACAAACAAATTAAAGAGCTGTCTGATGCCTATTTAAAACGTAAGAATTGATCATAACCAATCAGTATAATCATTGCTAGGATCAGTTGTGTGTTTCAACCAAATCAATTCAACGACACAGTACCTAGACAGAGATGACATCATCAGATGATGTTAAGATTATTTGATAGTTGACCCGGAGACAGGTTTACATTGCAACAGATTTTCTTTCATAGAAACTGAGAGGAAGTTGACCTTGGACCTGAAGAAGGAGATTTCGGGAGAATTTGCTGAAGCTATTCTCATTCTGGCCGAGGTATTGTGAGCCAATCAAAAC
>CM062490.1:48486302-48508802 GCA_031479575.1 Coregonus ussuriensis
GTGAGATTTCTCACAATTTTGTGCGCTGGTCGGTTCGCTTGCTTATGTGGGTGTGTGCGCTGAGGAGATGTACCGTTCGAAAGACTTATGTGTGCATTTTGCTGTTATTTGCTGTGGGATGAGAGTCCGTTCTAAATTTCTAAATTTGTTTGCGTTGAAAGCAACGCAAACAGGGGGGGAGTGTCTATAACTATTGAAGAATAGAATGAAGGAATAAGGCCAAGGAAAATGTATACAAATTAGGACATCGCGAATCTATGATAAGCCCTCCAACGAGGCGATCATTAGGATGGGCCGAAAATCCTAAAAGCACATTAGGTGAATTTAGGTCAGTCCCGGGGACTGGAGTTTGTGGTATATACATTCTATTGCAAGTTACCACTCAACTTATAGTTGACGAAGTATATGTTTGATGTAACCGCTCATTGAATATCCGCGAACTCGTGGTAGCAGAAATTTAGGAACAATGGAAAAAAACGGCACGATGGAGGTAGAATACTGCCTTAGGAGTCCGTAGGAACGGAAAAAAGCCTCTTAAACTGTGTACGTGTGTGTGTGTGGGAGAGAGAAAAAAATTAAATAAAAAATATAGACGTCTCTGTTGTGTTTAAACTGTGTGTCGACTCATGTTAGGATAAGATTTATGTTAGAGATATATACATATATGTTTTGGTTGAGGACAGGGTTTTTTGTTTTTATAAGGAAATATGTAAGTTAAGGTTAAAAATCTTATGAGTCTCCGTGGGTGAGAACGTTAATAATTGTTAACTATATATGAGCCCCCTGGAAGGACGTTAAGGTAACAAATCTTATGACTCTCTATAAAAAGAGAACGATTACTAACTATTAGAATATCATGAGCCTACAGGGAGGAGTTTTTAAGAGTGTATAGAGATGTTTTGTAATGGATAATAATATAACTATAAATCTGCAGATTAGGATAAGTGAAGTTAAGAAACTTCAAAATAGGATTTGTGTTCTATGTTTTTTGTTGGTTTGTGAGCTCTGTTAAGTGTTACTGTTTGTCTGTTGGGGGAAAGAACGGAGGTAAAGTTGGTCTGTCTACTTTCTGTTGTTTAGCTTGGAGAGAGCTGCTTGGGAGCTCCTTTCACTCTGAAATCGCATTGGTGAATGAACTAACGCATGCGTGGGATTTTATGAGTTTAGAGTTACGTAGAGCAAATATGCCACTCCCCTGCCTGCACTGAGCTGCTGGGAGACGCAGACTCAGAGCAGACAGAGAAGAAGGGGGAGATTTCGACACTAATAGAGTAGTCTGTTTGTTAAATCGGCTGTTGTTTAACGATGAAACTATTTGATTGAGACCTATTGAATTGATAAACTAGAGATACAGTGGGGGAAAAAAGTATTTAGTCAGCCACCAATTGTGCAAGTTCTCCCACTTAAAAAGATGAGAGAGGCCTGTAATTTTCATCATAGGGACACGTCAACTATGACAGACAAAATGAGAAAACAAAATCCAGAAGATCACATTGTAGGATTTTTAATGAATTTATTTGCAAATGATGGTGGAAAATAAGTATTTGGTCAATAACAAAAGTTTCTCAATACTTTGTTATATACCCTTTGTGTCACGGTACACTAGTGGATGTGGTGGTAAAGTCAGGCGCAGGACACAGCGGATAAGTCAAACTACTTTACTGAGACTCAAAAATGATAATACAAAAATAAATGGCCTCGAAACACACAGGAGGCAAAGAATACGCGCAACGCGTAAAATACACAAATGCAAACAGGTACCGACCAAAGACAAACGACAGGCGGACAACAACACACAACTCCAAAACATAACACAGGGAAACTTATAGGTGACATAATCAGGACAGAATACCAAACAGGTGCACTAAACTAGACATGACCAAACAAACATCGAAACATCAAACGGTGGCAGCTAGTACTCCGGGGACGACGAATGCCGAAGCCTGCCCGAACAAGGAGGAGCGGCAGCCTCGGCGGTATTCGTGACACTTTGTTGGCAATGACACAGGTCAAACGTTTTCTGTAAGTCTTCACAAGGTTTTCACACACTGTTGCTGGTATTTTTGCTCATTCCTCCATGCAGATCTCCTCTAGAGCAGTGATGTTTTGGGGCTGTCGCTGGGCAACACGGACTTTCAACTCCCTCCAAAGATTTTCTATGGGGTTGAGATCTGGAGACTGGCTAGGCCACTCCAGGACCTTGAAATGCTTCTTACGAAGTCACTCCTTCATTGCCCAAGCGGTGTGTTTGGGATCATTGTCATGCTGAAAGACCCAGCCACGTTTCATCTTCAATGCCCTTGCTGATGGAAGGAGGTTTTCACTCAAAATCTCACGATACATGGCCCCATTCATTCTTTCCTTTACACGGATCAGTCGTCCTGGTCCCTTTGCAGAAAAACAGCCCCAAAGCATGATGTTTCCACCCCCATGCTTCACAGTAGGTATGGTGTCCTTTGACAGCTCTTTGGTCTTGGCCATAGTGGAGTTTGGAGTGTGACTGTTTGAGGTTGTGGACAGGTGTCTTTTATACTGATAACAAGTTCAAACAGGTGCCATTAATACAGGTAACGAGTGGAGGACAGAGGAGCCTCTTAAAGAAGAAGTTACAGGTCTGTGAGAGCCAGAAATCTTGCTTGTTTGTAAGTGACCAAATACTTATTTTCCACCGTAATTTGCAAATAAATTCATTAAAAATCCTACAATGTGATTTTCTGGATTTTTTTTCCTCAATTTGTCTGTCATAGTTGATGTGTACCTATGATGAAAATTACAGGCCTCTCTCATCTTTTTAAGTGGGAGAACTTGCACAAATATTGATTAATTAATTAATTAATTAAATATATTAAAATATATAAAAAAAATATAAAACATTAAATAAATAAAAAAAGGGAGGGAACCATAAGCTACATAGTCTAAAATAATAAAAATAAATCACAATAAAGGAATATAAAAGAGTTGTTACAATGGGGAAAAAGAACATCAAAACTATGTAAGTAATTACTCCTGTTGATGTAGTACGAAATAGTAATCCTCTAGTTAATGGTATTGCAAGATTATCTGGAAAATGGAATAAACGTTGGCCTGACATTGAACAACCATGGCCAGTGGAAGGGACTCTTAACCCTGACGTCATCAACATAATGAAAGTGCTTCTGTCAATTTATAAGGCAGATCAAAAGAAGGGAAAAAAAAGGGAACAACGTAAAGAAAAGAGACAAAGAGAGCTGGGTAATCTTAAGCTGTTTGAAAATGAGGGACAAAAACTGATTAAAGATACAAAAGATAAAAGAAACAGAGGTATAGAGAAAATGGTAAAAGAAGAGAAGGCGACAGAAAAACTAATGACAGAAGTCAGTACACCTTTCTCACATACGGATTCAGCAAAAAGACCCCCACCTTATGAGAAAGAAGTAGAGTCTATCCTCAGCTTCCAGTGATCATTAAGGAGGGTGATTATTGCATCAGAGATGAAGATGAACGAATAATATAGAGAGGACAAGCAGAAACGACCATAAAGATTAATCCAAACTCCAAAAGTAAGAAGAAAACGAGATGTCTGGAAACTAAGGGTGGAGTGAGGTTCAGGAGGATGGAACTTGAAGATGATGATGATGATGATGATCAGAGTGATTCAGAAGAGATCATGGGTGGATATGACCCTGTGATCAGACGGAGGTTGGCCAGAGCGGAAAGAAGGGGTGATGGATGTTTGAAGAAGAAGAATACAAGATATTCTAGTTCTGATGAAAGCGAAGATGAAGACAGCGATAAAGATTTGGAGATTAAAGGTGCTTCATATTCAAGAGGATTTTATCCTACAATGACTAGCACAGAAGAAATAGAAAGAGATATAGACCGATGCGTATCATGCCTGGATAAAGCGAATAATTTAGAAGAAGTAAGAGAACTGGAAGAACAACTCAAGAAGCTGAAGATACAGAAGAAAAAACTGCTGAGAAAAGGATCCCAAGAATTGGAGAAGAAGTATACATTGAGGCCAAGGAAAGAGGGCACCAGTAAGAAGATGATGCCAGTGATCATTCGAGGACAAAACCTAGAATATAAGCCTCTGCAAAATACCGATATGTCAGATATACTTGAGAAGCTGCCTACTCTTCAAGATGGAGCATATCCTTGGATTTCAAAATTGGAAGAAATTACGGTGGGAACACAGTCTGCCATATGAGACATTAAGAGACTTTTGGCTAATCTCCTTGGGATTCCAGATATGGAAGACATTTTTCAGAGAGCTGGACTTAATAGATATGTGGGGACTGCAGTGAATGACCCTGAATTGTTGGCTGCAAGTAGAAATCGGCTGGAGAGCACTGAAAGATACATTTCCAACAAATGTGCATCCTGACAACATTCTGATTGACCCACTAGAACAACAAGAAAATCTGAGAGCCTATGTGTCAAGAGTTCATCAAGTGTGGAGAAATATTACCGGAAATGATCCAGATGTGAGTCAAATTGAGCAGTCAATTTTGAGAGCTAAACTGCAGATGGGACTGCCCTCACCAGTAAGGAGCAAACTGGCAGAGGTGGTTGGACTTGGAAGCACGACAAAAGGTGTCTATACAGATCATATAGCCCATCAAGTGGATCTGTACAGGAAAAAGGAACACAACCAGAAAGAACAGGACCAAGAAACTCTCAGAAAACTCAATCAAATACAACTGGTGGAGAATAAGAAGGAGAACAAATAAGCTTTGGTTATGCAGAATCAGTGTGCACCAAATCAACAATCACTGCCACAGCTTCAACCTTCAAAAAGATCCAACAATTGAGGTGAAAATAAACAACCGACCATTGGAAGTGATGGCGGATAGCGGAGCTGCTTTTACCTGCGTTCGGCCTGAAGATGCTACACATCTCCCTATGTCCAATCAACTAATTAGGACAATCGGATTTGAGGGAGTAAAACAGCTGATTCCTCTTACGGAACCAATTAAGCTCTGCTATAAAAATCAGAAAATTACAATACCCATACTGGTATCAGAACATACACCTATTGCATTGTTGGGAAGATATGCATTGTGTAAGTTGAACTGTACAATAAAATGTACACCAGACGGCTGTCTGGTAGAAGTGCCAAAGGAAAAGGTTTACCAATTGTTGATGATGACAGAGATGGATTCGTCTTTAGTATTCTGGATTGGAAATCTCAGTGAAGATTTTTTGAAGCAGGCTAAGATATGGAAGAAATTTAAGGGGGAAAAATATGCCAGATGCGAGGCTTCCGGAATATTCATTTCATTGTACGCTCAAGTATTTCAAGAATGCTGCCCAATCGAACTCAGGAGAATGGTTGAGTCATCAACCAAAGAAAGTTCAACTCAGCTCATGTTGCATAATTTTAGGACCACAAGGAGCAGCTATGGAGATAAACACAGACGATTATCTGGATAAAGAATTAGAGATTGAGAAGAGTGTGCCACATGTGACCTTGTTGGTTTCTGAAGGCTATGAGCAGAAGCAAATAGGAGAAATGATGACAGAAGCAGAGAAAGCTGTTTTCGTACCGATAAAAGAGAATTTGGGCGATTTGGAGGAGTGAAGATCAGCGACTTCTCAAAATAATGATTTTGGCTCAAGGACAAGGAGAGCCACAAGCTGTACGGATGACACATGAATCTATTTGCAGTGTGCAGATGAATTCAGACCCTATGAAAGAGAAGATGTTGCAACAAGTTTAAGAATGTTTTAGGTCTCAAAGTAGTACCGATATTGGACTTGTGAAATCAGCCCAACCTGTGAAAGTTGAACTTCGACCAGGAGCCAGACCTCCTTGGAAGAATCAGTATCCATTGAAAGATGAAGCAATCCAAGGGATTGAACCACAAATTGAAGGACTTTTGAAAGCAGGTGTTTTGAAGACAAGAGAAAAAACCCTCAGAGTAACACGCCTTTGTTGCCTGTGAAAAAACCAGATGAAACTTATCGTGTGGTTCATGATTTGAGAGCAGTGAATGAGGTAGTGACTGACTTTCCAGCAGAAGTGCCAGACCCGCATACCTTGTTAGCCCAAATTCCTCCTGATGCGACACATTTTACGGTGTTAGACTTATGTGGTGCATTTTTTAGTGTTCCACTTAGTATAGAAAGTCAGGGTTTATTTGGGTTCACATATAAGGGACAATTCTATGAGTACAGTCGTTTGCCACAGGGGTACAAGCATAGTCCTCATATTTTCAATAAAGTACTGAAGGATGATTTGGTAGGGATATATCAGATATTGCAAAGCACTGTCATTCAGTACGTAGATCATATAATTATTTGCTCACAGAATAAGGAAACATGTCATAGAGACTCAATTAAATTGCTACAGGTATTGGCAGAAAAGGGGCATTAGGTTTCACAGAAAAAGTTGCAATATTGCCAGGAGGGGGTTGTTTATTTGGGTCAGAAAATAACGCATGGCCACAGAAGCATTTCGGACAGTCAATTGGAAGCTATTCGTAAGGCTCCGAAGCCTAGAACTGTCAGAGAGATGATGACATTTCTTGGTATTGCTGGTTATCCCTCAGCTTGGGTGGAGAGCTATACTAGTTTGATGGGACCTTTGAGAGCTATGGTTAAGGATACTGGAAGTGGTCAACTCCATAGCAATCTTTCCTGGACACAGGAAGGCCATGTGGCATTTGAAACGATCAAACAGAGGTTGCAGGAGGCACCTGCACTTACACTACCAGACTACTCTAAGAACTTTTTGCTATATGTGTCTACTTCTACTGGAGGTAGATATGCATGTGCAGTTCTTTGTCAGCCGACAGGCACAGGGACGAATCCTCAGCCTATTTCCTACTACTCTACTGCCTATTCAGAAGTAGAACTAGGGCTACCACTGTGCTACAGAGCAATGGTGGGAGTATATTCAATGTATGACAAAGCATCATCGGTTACGATGGGTTACCCAGTAACAATTCTTACCCATCATAGTCTCAGAAATCTTCTGAACTATGGGAAATATACATTGACTATGCCTGGGCTCAGAGACTATCATAGGCTCTTAGAGCAGGAAGATGTCACCCTAGTGAGGTGTGATATGGTAAATCCAGCAGAGAATTTGCCAACTTCAGAGGATGGTGAGTCACATGATTGTGTCCAAGAAGCAGAGAAATACTTGAGGCTTAGATCAGATTTGCAAGCCTTTCCATTACGTGAGGCAGACCTGGAGTATTGGACTGATGGATCTTGTTATCGTGTGGGAGATAAATTGTGTACTGGCTATGCAGTAGTTAAAGCCCAAGGAACTGGATTTGTTGTTGAAAAGGCTGAAGTAATACCACAGCCTGCGTCTGCACAACTTGCTGAACTTGTGGGGCTAACAGAAGCATGTTTGTTAGCAGAAGGAAAGCGAGTGACGATATACACTGATTCAGCATATGCACATAGTGTATGTCATTTGTTTGGGGCAGTATGGAAAGGTTGAGGGTTTAAGAAAACGGATGGTTCTCCGATACAACATCATGCGCAAATAATGAAACTGTTGCATGCTATGATGAAGCCTAAAGAGACAGCGATAGCTAAGTGTGCAGCTCATAAAACAGATGTGTCAAAAGACACACAATGGAACAAAGCTGCTGATGAAGCTGCAAAAGCTGTCACAGGAGCGGACAAATTGGGGAAAGTTTTTCTGGTCATTCATGGAGTGGACTTGGAAGAAAAAATTACGCTTAAGGATGTGATTTTGATTCAGGAAGCTGCTTCTATGATCGACAAACAGCTATGGCTAGACCGAGGGGCTGTCAAAGATGCTACTGGTCTTTGGAGAAACCATGAGGGGTTGATAGTAGCGCCTCTAGACCTATTAGGTCTGATGATTTAGGAAGCTATGGGTTAGCTCATGTTGCAAGGGGGGAGGTTAGGAGAAAGATTACAAAGGAGTATGGTTTTTGGGCACCATATTTGCTTGAACAGATTGACTATATCATAGGAAGGTGCACAATCTGTCTGAAAAATAATGTTTGCAGGGGTGTGACTGTTCTTCCTGGTTACATTCCTACAACGAGAGGTCCTATGCGTGAGTTGGTTATTGACTTTGTTGATATGATAAAACCAGTTGATGGGAAAAGATACATGTTGGTGGTGGTAGATAGATTTTCACAATGGCCGGAGGCCTGTCCAACCAAGCGAAAGATGCTCAATCGGTTGCCAAGTTCTTGTGTAAAGAAGTCATAAGCAGGTGGGGACTTCCCGATCACATATCCTCAAATTAGTGGGAAAGGATTTTGTGGATAAATCAGTGAAATGGTTTTTGAAAAATTAGTGGGAAAGGAATTTGTGGATAAATCAGTGAAATGGTTTTTGAAAAATTAGGAGAAAAGTCAGATTAAAACGTTACGAAAACTAGGGTTGAAGTAACTCTAGGACGGTCAGCTCAGCTCCCATGTAAGTGCACGAGAGAGAGAACAGTGGTGAAGGGAAATTTAGAGTTCAGTGGGAAGATAGATATGGCAGGAGTTTAGATATGTTAGGAGCAGTTGCATTGAGAAAGTATGCGTTGCTGAATGATAAGAGAAGAATGAAGATTGAGTGATTGCAGTATCTATATTTACAATTCCCAGCAGGAGGATCAAGGTGATTATAAATGTATTTTTTATAATCAACAGTATGAAAGTGGGGGATTAGAGTTGGGACTGAGAGTTAATGTAGTGACACTAGTGGTGATAGATGGAAATACAAGTAAAGAGTTCAAAGCTTTAAGGAAAATAGATGAATCAACAACAATGACATCAACACTTCAGCCTATCACAACAACAGTGAGAAGCAATTAAACTCTTTCAACATTTACAGTTCTTAAAGCTATAAATATATTACATTTCATTACAAGGGAGCCAATCGCTCCAGCACCAATTTTAGAGGAAAAGACTGTCATTAGGGTTAGGATGGGTGGTACAGCTCATTTTCCTTGTAGATGTGAGAGATGGAGTGGGGGTGGTGACGTTCCTCCCACGTGGAGAGATAATTATGGAGAAGAAGTGTTGTTATCAGGACCAGAAGTAGAAGCTGTGCCCCCTAGTCAAAGGAAGTATATTTTGTACAACGATATGAAGTGGAAGAGGGTTATGAGTGATTGCTCACTTATTTTGCGTAATGTTACATGGAAAGATCAGGGAGAATATATGTGTACTTATTTAGTGCAAGCATTAAAATTTGTTCCGGTTAAGAATTATTGGTTAAAAGGCTATGTAACTCGTAAGGTGACGCTTATGATGGAAGATTTGAAGTCTGTTGAAGCTTCCACAGTCACCAAAGGAGTTCAGGAGAAGTATATTACAGTAGCCACTCCAACAGTAAATAATACACAGAGGATATCTGTAACTTTCCCACTGGAAATAGTTAAGAGTGTTAATACATCAACTAAAGCAACTATTTTAATAGTAACTTTGAAAGAGATTAATGGTACGACGGCAATAACAAATTTAGGAAATATGACACAGACACCAACAACAACTTTTCTGAAACTAACGGATGTAGCAAGAGTGACTCAGGAGTTTAGGATACGGATGGAGAGTGCTGTCAATGGTAGTAAGGAAAGTGTTGAAATAGGAGAGCAGATGGTAGTAGAGAATGATGTACATTCATCTGAAATAGCGCAGAATACTATCATGGAGGTACAGGATGAGTTCTTTGATTTTAATGGAAGACAAGAAGATATATCTGATCAATACCGCTCGTTAGGGAAGAGAGAAACTAAATGGAAGGCATATGGATTTGATTCTTCTGTTTTGCAAATTAAAGATGGATGGGCAGGTAGGAATCTTTGGTTCCAGCAGTTAACTCATTCTGTAAGATCAGTGAGGAATCTTGAGGGTCCATGTCTGTTGAGAATTCCAGCACCAGGCACATGTGGTTCAATCTTAGAGACGGTGGCTCAACCTCTATCAAGTACGTATGAGGTTTTTACCATTAAAAGAGGGGAAGCACCGGACACAGATAAATCTGAGTCTAGGTTTGGAAATAGGGTGAAAAGGGACATGGCGAAATTTCATAGTCTGGAAGCCTACCATTGGAGAATAAGTCTAGGAGAGAAGTGGGGACTTGGACTTTTTCCATGGTATGGTGTAACATTTTTGGCAGATCACATTGATAATATTACCTATACTTTGCAGGGTTTTGCAAATGAAACGATAAGAGGGTTTAACCTTCTGTCGAATACTCAAAGAAGTCACAGACTGACGCTGTTGAAACATGACATGGCTCTTGACTATATTTTAGCAAAACAATGTGGCTTATGTTTGGCTATGAATTTGACGGGGGGTGATTGTTATACTTTGATCCCAGATAGTTCCGATAATATCACTAGTGTTATAGATGCATTGAAGAATATAAGGGATGCGTTTGGTAGATCTGAACGAGCTGGATGGTCAGCGAATGCTTGGTTGCAAGATCAGTTAGGCCCAGTGGGAGCAGTGATGGTTCAGATTTTAGTTGCAGCTCTGATAGCGCTGTGTGTGATGTTTTGCTTTTGTACTTTGTTATTGACTTTTGCAATGGCTATGATATTGAGATGGGTTGGAGTTGTGATGCCTGGAGAAAATACTCAGATGCCGTTGTTAACTGTTACTGATCTAGATGAAGATGAACAAGTGGGACTGGATGGAGTATTGATGGATAGATATCCATTTTGAATATCCGATCATTTTTCACATGTTTTTAAATATTAGTGTGATTTTAGTATTTTGTGATGAATCAATGGGGGGAAATGGAATGTGATTCATTTTATATATCATTTTATATATCATTTTTAGTTGATATTGATGTATTAATTTGAATGTGTTGTTTTGCAAAAGATACTGTTTGGTATTTTCTTTTCTTCCAGAAGCATATGGGGGAATGTGTAGAGGGGATTCAAATACTCAAACATGGACAATATGAATGGACTGGAGGAAGTGGAACAAGGAAGGTGTGGAAATGTTCAGATTCCATCATCGACGTTGCATTGGAAGTCGACACTGCTGAGGAGATGAAATGTAGTGGACTACATTCCAGTGTCTGCAATGATATATAGACATATTTGCATGTGTAATACATAATTTGTGTCATATTCTTTCTGTATTAATTTTTGAAGAATGATATTTGCTGTTATTGGGTACATGTGGGGATCTCAGATGTTTTTGTTTATTTCGTGGATGCTTAGGGATATTGGGTCTAGGCAGGGATAGAGAGAATCCACAGGAGGGTCCGATGGGTCGACCAGCCTGAATGTGGAAATGTTTTATTGTATTTTGTTTGCTGATGCTTTCATGTGTATTTAAATTGCATCATGGTTTAAAATGCATTGATAAAGATTTATGAATTGATCTGGAGTACTTAGGTGGTTGCCTGGGGCAGAGGGGCCGTGAGAGAATTTTACTGTCTTGATTGATTGATGGATATTTGGAAAGAAAGCTGCCAGACAGGTTTTTCGCTCTCACACTCCATAAAGATTTGTTCACATTTCATAGAAATGTATTTTACACTCCAAAGACAAATGTGTTTTTGGTTTATTGTTAAAGATACTCAATAAGATAAATTGTTATTTGTCATAATCCTATTCTTTTTGTTTTCGAGACTTAATTAGTCTCGAAGGGGGGAAATATGTGGTGTCTAAGCGATTTATGACTTTGCTAACGTTTGCAAATGGTATCTTAGAGGATGTTGATTCAGCTTAGGGAAGCATCTGGAGAGCAGTTCTATAGGGGACACCCTAAAACAGAGGAAGTCTGTTGTGTGGAGTCATGGGATTGGTCTGTAGGGGAAACCACCCATATCATGTTAAATATTATATATACTTGGTTGGGAACTTGGGACAAAGGAGGACAGCACAACATATTATAATGGGTCCGTTGTTCTCCAGATGCCTGCAGATGTCTGTAAATTTACGCTGAAATCTTTTGAAATAATAAACCTTTATAATCAAAGTACAGT
The DNA here is from genome assembly GCA_031479575.1 of Coregonus ussuriensis. Taxonomy (NCBI): domain Eukaryota; kingdom Metazoa; phylum Chordata; class Actinopteri; order Salmoniformes; family Salmonidae; genus Coregonus; species Coregonus ussuriensis. The sequence continues at coordinate 48,498,222 of CM062490.1, forward strand.
GTGAGTGGACTCCTTGTTCTCACAGCATAATTAGCATCATTATTTAGATACCACAGATGCATCCTTCTTCTATAGTCATTTGATACGTCAAGTATACCTATATACAGAAGCAGATGCTATTTACATATGTGGGGATCTTAACAGTCGAATTGAGAGGTTAGATGACTATATAAATGATATTGATGATATCCCATCGCGTGTTGCTTTTGATTACTTTGTTAATCATCATGGGGAAACACTATTAGAATTCCTTCGGGACTCTAAAATGTGTATAATTAATGGAAGGATATGCCCCTTAAGCGATCACTTTACATCCATATCTGGCAAAGGAAAAGCTGTGGTGGACTATATAGTTACCCTCCACGACTGTCTAGAAACTTGTTTGGAATTTAAGGTGTTACTCCCTACACAGATGGTTGAAGAATGTGGATGTTTTGACTTAATTGGAGAAAAAAAGTAGACTTCCTGATCATTCTCTTTTATTTATGATATTTTCTGTTGGCCACGAACATTCTCAACCAGGTATTACTGTGCATCACTCGGGGCAAAATATATATATACCCCGCATAGGCCTAAATGTAAGAAAATAAATGTGCCAAATTACTTTCTATGTTCTGAAATGGCATGTAGAGCTCTGGTGGAGCTCATCGCACCTCTGCAAAGATGCCAAGAAACGACATTTGATTTAGATGTGCGATATGAAACATTTTGTGATATTATATATTCTGAAATGGGGAAAAAATTATGTGAATAAAGAATACACCCCCAAGTCCAGGAAAGTTTACAAGCCGAACAAGCCTTATTGGAATGATGAGTTTCTGGCGAGGGGACGGACGGCGTCAGGCGCAGGAGAGTGATATGCTTTATTCAGCCCAATGAGGTAGTCCGCAGCAAGGCGTAAACACGATCCCAGTGCGACTTAAATGCGTACTAGGAACTAAACATACGCGGGGTAAATATTCCCGCCGATAAAATAACATAATGCTCAACCGAGCTAGTGATACCTCCACAAAGTAACAATCACACACAAAGACATGGAGGAGCAGAGGGAACACTTATACAGGTACTGATGAGGGGATATGAAACAGGTGTGTGTGTGTAATAAACAAGACAAAACAAATGGAATGATGAGATGAGGAGCGGCAGTGGCTAGAAGGCCGGTGACGACGAACATCGAAGCCTGCCCGAACAAGGAGAGGAGGCAGCTTCGGAGGAAGTCGCGACAGAGTTAAGGGATCTGTGGTCAGTAATGCACAAGGCTGAGTACTTATTTTGACAGTGTAAAGATAGGAATAGAGAACATTTTAGGAAGGAATTTAAGAAAAAACAGCATGTGTTTGATAAAAGACTGCGCCTATTCAAACGAAGATATCAGAGAGGGCAGTTATTACCCCTTGAGGAGATACAGACAATAAATCCTCAACAGTTTTGGAGCCAAATAAACAAGTTAGGACCAAAACAACATACGAAAATTCCAGTGGAAGTCAGGGAAGAGCAGGGGGGGGGGGTGATCTCTGATATTACACAGGTACTCAAGGAGTGGGAGAAGGGGTTTGCTAGTTTGTTCTCAGGTAACGAAAATGTGGCATATTTTGAGGAATAATTTTATAAAGACATGTCTTCCCTGAGAACTAAAATGGAAAATACAATGTTAGAACCCTCTTATACGTGTAACCCGTAGTTAAATGAGGAAGCTGTCTGTGGCAGAAGTTAATGTCACGTATGTCGCCGAGGCTGCTCCTCCTCCTTGCTCGGGCAGGCTTCGGCGTTCGTCGTCCCCGGAGTACTAGCTACTGCCGATCGATGTTTCGGTGTTTGTCTTGTGTTGTCTAGTTTGTACACCTGTTTCTTATTTTGTATTGATTATGTACCATATAAGTTCCCTTGTTTTATGTTTGCCTTTGTGTGTCACTGTCCTTGTTTCCTGTTCGTATGTTCGGCATTGCTAAGCTCGTTCTTTACGCACTCCGCGTTGTTACTCCTCTTGTGTTTGGAGGCTTTTGTTTTTGTGCGTATTATTTTGGAAGTAAAGTAGTCATTCCTGATCCTCTGTGTCCTGCGCCTGACTTCACCGCCGCATACACAACATTTCTGACAGTTAAGATGATGATGATTGATGCTCCAAAAAAATGGGAAAGCATTTGGCATTGATGAACTGCCTAATTAAGTTTTAAAATCCCCTAAATTAATTGACGTCCTATATGATTTGCTCCAGATGTGTTTTGAGTACAGTATGCTGCCATCCACTTGGTATAAGTCTATAGTAAATCACATTCCCAAATCTTCAGAAAAATTTCCCCTGAACTATAGAGGCATTCGTTTATTAAGTACGGTTTATAAATGATATTCATCCATCCTCAACAATAGGCTAATTACCTTTTTGGAAGATCAAAACATTCTGGTGGAAGAACAAAATGGTTTTCGTAAATCCAGAGCCTGTATAGATCATATCTTCTCAGTTTGTACAATAATCAGAAATAGATTACATGAAGAGAAGCCTACTTTTGCATGTTTCATTGATTTCCAGAAAGCTTTTGATTTTGTAAATAGGGATCTTTTAGCCTATAGTTTGTTAAAGACAGGGGTTGATACGACCCTGCCTTACACAGAAAGCGGCACAGGTCCTAATCCAGGCACTTGTCATCTCCCGTCTGGATTACTGCAACTCGCTGTTGGCTGGGCTCCCTGCCTGTGCCATTAAACCCCTACAACTTATCCAGAACGCTGCAGCCCGTCTGGTGTTCAACCTTCCCAAGTTCTCTCATGTCACCTCGCTCCTCCGCACACTCCACTGGCTTCCAGTTGAAGCTCGCATCTACTACAAAACCATGGTGCTTGCCTACGGAGCTGTGAGGGGAACGGCACCTCCTTACCTTCAGGCTCTGATCAGACCCTACACCCAAATGAGGGCACTACGTTCATCCACCTCTGGCCTGCTAGCCCCCCTACCTCTACGGAAGCACAGTTCCCGCTCAGCCCAGTCAAAGCTATTCGCTGCTCTGGCACCCCAATGGTGGAACAAGCTCCCCCACGACGCCAGGACAGCGAAGTCACTGACCACCTTCCGGAGACACATGAAACCCTACCTCTTTAAGGAATACCTGGAATAGTATAACAGTAATCCTTCTACCCCCCCCCCCCCCCCCCCCCCAGTGGTGGTTGTCCCACTGGCTATCCTAAGTTGAATGCACCAATTTGTAAGTCGCTCTGGATAAGAGCGTCTGCTAAATGACTTAAATGTAAATGTAAATGTTGATGGGAGATTTTATCATGCAATCCAGTCTCTTTACAAAGTACCAATTGCTTGTGTGCGTGTTAATGAATATGGTACAGATTGGTTTCCCTTGGTTACCCTCGGGTGTAAAACAAGGAGACGCCTTATCACCAACTTTGTTTGCTATGTTTATAAATGATTTGGCAAAATAAATTAAACAGTTCAATATTGGAGTAAGATATGATGATGAAATGCTAAGTATCCTTTTATATGCTGATGATATTATTTTTGATGGCAGAAACTGAACAAGAACTGCAGAACATGTAATTATGTGCGGTCAATTGGTGTAAAAGATGGAGACTCGCGATCAACCAGACAAAATACAGATAATGCATTTTAGAAAACCAGGTACTAAGAGAAGTGTTTTTCAGTTTTGTTTTGATGAAGACATTCTTGAGTTTACTAGCAATTATAAATATTTTGGTATTTTTATTGATTCACTTATTACCTTTCTATGCGGAACATCGGCCCTGGCCGACTCAGCAAGTAGAGCTCTTGGGGGAGTTATAGGAAAAACAAAAACACTCAAAGATGTTGATTATGCTACGTATTCCAAACTGTATCAGACATGCGTGTGTCCTGTCCTGGAGAATTCATCAGGAGTGTGGAGTGCTAAGAGGGATTTTATAAACGAATATGTCCATAACAGAGCAGTACGTAACTTTTTAGGTATCCACAAGTTTGCACCTATACTTGCAATAACTGGGGACATGGGCTGGGAACCCTGTGAGGTGAGATGGAAGGCGTGTATGGTGAGACTTTGGAATAGAATGTTGGATATGCCAACTGCCAGAATAGCTAGTAAAGTTTTTCATAGGGGGAGCCTGGGCAACTGAAATGTCTGACCTTTTCCGACAGTCTTACTGTGAACATCTATACGAAAACCAAATTAAGGGAGACATATATATGATTAAAATACAACTGTTGATGCAATATGAAAAAAAAATGGATGGAGGAGATTAATCATAAACCTAAATTGAGAACCTTTTGTTTGATTAAGGGTGAATTTGTGTGTGAGAGATACATTATGTATAACTTACCTAAAAAGTAAGAGATCGCTATGTGCACAGGTAAGATCGGGGATATTGCCTCTGCGTATTGAAACAGGTCGGTATTGTGGTGAAATCGAAGAGGAAAGACTATGTAACTATTGTGACCTCTAAGAAATAGAGAATTAAACACTTTTTATCCTCTATTGCCCTTTCTACCACGATATACACTTGCTCTTATTCCAGAAAGCACACCAGATATACCCTGGCACAATTTGGCTGAGCGATGAGGAGAAATTAAAATGTTTTTTTTGTCCGTTGCGTATTTCCATTTGCGGAATATTTAGATAACGCCTAGTATGAAAGAAAAAGGACTACTTATAATTAAATTGTAAACATATTTAGCTTCTATGTGGTAAATGGTATGTGTGTATATAGATTGTGTATAGGCTTGTCTCCCATATGAATCTTCTCTTTGTGCTAGACTTGGTTCAAATGCCTTCTGTTTCTTTTTTTTTCTGTATTTATTTATCTGTATATGTTATGTATGTATGTATGTATGTATGTATGTATGTATGTATGTATGTATGTATGTATGTATGTATGTATGTATGTATGTATGTATGTATGTATATTTGTGTATATATACAGTGTGTATGTATGTATGTGTATATATACAGTGTGTATGTATGTATTTATGTATGTATGTATATTCTTTTACTGCTCTAGGGATATAATTATTGTTTGGATAACCTTATTTACAATTATGTATTGATTTTTACCTTACATTTTTTCACACTTTATGCAATGTGCAATGCAGAGAACATCGGAAGAATAATTATCATTTAATTACCACAGTGAATTATTGTTTATGTGTCAATTAATCCCATAAGGGATGGGTAATATATCCCATAAGGGACGGGTAATATATCCCATAAGGGACGGGTAATATATCCCATAAGGGACGGGTAATATATCCCATAAGGGACGGGTAATATATCCCATAAGGGACGGGTAATATATCCCATAAGGGACGGGTAATATATCCCATAAGGGACGGGTAATATATCCCATAAGGGACGGGTAATATATCCCATAAGGGACAGGTAATATATCCCACAAGGGACGGGTAATATATCCCATAAGGGACGGGTAATATATCCCACAAGGGACGGGTAATATATCCCATAAGGGACGGGTAATATATCCCACAAGGGATGGGTAATATATCCCATAAGGGACGGGTAATATATCCCATAAGGGACGGTTAATATATCCCACAAGGGATGGGTAATATATCCCATAAGGGACGGGTAATATATCCCATAAGGGACGGGTAATATATCCCATAAGGGACGGGTAATATATACCATAAGGGACAGGTAATATATCCCATAAGGGACGGGTAATATATCCCATAAGGGACGGGTAATATATCCCATAAGGGACGGGTAATATATCCCATAAGGGACGGGTAATATATCCCATAAGGGATGGGTAATATATACCATAAGGGACGGGTAATATATCCCATAAGGGATGGGTAATATATACCATAAGGGACGGGTAATATATCCCATAAGGGACGGGTAATATATCCCATAAGGGACGGGTAATATATCCCATAAGGGATGTGGTAATATATCCCATAAGGGATGGGTAATATATTGTCAGGGGTGCTGAAGGTGGGTGTGGTGCAGGAATCAAGCGCAGGACGCAGAAGCTAAGTCCAAAAGACTTTAGTGAATTATTCACGTAGTAAACGAGCACAATGAGCCCGGAGGCGAAATAAAGGCGCACACAGGCGTCAAACAAAAGGCGCACTAACATGTGCGAAAACCTCTCCAAACAACGGAGGGAAGTACGTAGCTCAGAACACCAAAACAGAAGAGCAATCACACACAACACCATACACACACAACGAGAACTAAATAGGACACTAATGAGGACTAACTAGACACAGGTGTCCAACATCAAGACAAAACCAAACGAACATGAAACATAGATCGGTGGCAGCTAGTACTCCGGGGACGACGACCGCCGAAACCTGCCCGAACAAGGAGGAGGAGCAGCCTCGGCCGAAACCGTGACAGTACCCCAGCCTCGGGGACGACCAGGAGGGCGCGGAGCAGGGCGCGCGGGATGGTCCCGGTGGAACTCCGACAGGAGAGATGGGTCTAGGATGTCCCTCCGCGGCACCCAGCACCGCTCCTCCGGGCCGTACCCCTCCCACTCCACGAGATACTGGAGACCCCCCATCCGGCGTCTTGAGTCCAAGATGGACCGAACGGTGTACGCCGGAGCCCCCTCGATGTCCAGTGGGGGCGGAGGAGTCTCTCCTATCTCACCTTCCTGGAGTGGACCAGCTACCACCGGCCTGAGAAGAGACACATGGAACGAGGGGTTAATATTCTTATATTCAACAGGCAGATGGAACCTATAACACACCTCGTTCAATCTTCTCAGGACTTTAAAAGGCCCCACAAACCGCCGACCCAGCTTCCGGCAGGGCAGGCGGAGGGGTAGGTTTCTGGTAGAGAGCCAGACTCGATCTCCGGGTGCGTACACCGGCCCCTCACTGCGGTGGAGATCGGCGCTCGCCTTGTGATGACAGATGGCCCGCTGCAGGTGGACGTGTGCAGCGTTCCACGTCTCCTCCGAGCGCCTCATCCAATCATCCACCGCAGGGGCCTCGATCTGGCTCTGCTGCCAAGGTGCCAGAACCGGCTGGTAACCTAACACACATTGGAAGGGGGTTAGGTTGGTAGAGGAGTGGCGGAGAGAGTTCTGGGCCATCTCGGCCCAGGGAATGTACCGGGCCCACTCCTCAGGCCGGTCCTGGCAATACGACCTCAGAAACCTACCCACATCCTGGTTGACTCGTTCTACCTGCCCGTTACTCTCCGGGTGGTACCCTGAGGTAAGGCTCACCGAGACCCCCAAACGCTCCATGAACGCTCTCCATACTCGGGAGGTAAACTGGGGGCCTCGATCAGACACTATATCCTTGGGTACCCCGTAATGCCGGAAGACGTGGGTAAATAGTGCCTCTGCGGTTTGTATGGCAGTAGGAAGACCCGACATAGGGAGAAGACGACAGGCCTTAGAGAACCGGTCCACAACGACCAGGATGGTGGTATTCCCCTGAGAGAGGGGAAGATCTGTCACAAAATCCACCGAGAGGTGGGACCATGGTCGTTGTGGAACGGGCAGGGGTTGTAACTTACCCCTGGGCAGGTGTCTGGGCGCCTTACACTGGGCGCACACCGAGCAGGAGGAGACATAAACCCTCACATCCCTGGCTAACGTGGTCCACCAGTATTTAGTGCTAAGACAATGCACTGTCCGGCCAATACCCGGATGTCCAGAGGAGGGTGACGTGTGAGCCCAGTAAATGAGTCGATCCCGAATCTCGAGCGGAACGTACTTCCGACCCTCAGGACACTGTGGAGGGCTGGGGTCGGTACGCAACGCTCGCTCGATTTCGGCATCGACCTCCCACACCACCGGTGCCACAAGACAAGACTCTGGTAGTATGGGAGTAGGCTCAACGGACCTCTCCTCCGTGTCATACCGCCGGGACAGCGCATCTGCCTTACCATTCTGGGACCCAGGGATGTACGTGATTTTAAATACGAACCTGGCGAGAAACATGCTCCATCGAGCCTGGCGAGGGTTCAGTCTCCTCGCTGCCCAGATGTACTCCAGGTTCCGATGGTCAGTCAAAATGAGGAAAGGGTGTTGAGCCCCCTCAAGCCAATGCCTCCACACGTTAAGGGCCTGAACTACAGCTAACAGCTCCCTGTCCCCGACGTCATAATTTCGCTCCGCCGGGCTGAGCTTTTTAGAGTAAAAAGCACAGGGGCGGAGTTTAGGTGGCGTGCCGGACCGTTGAGAGAGTACGGCCCCTATACCGGCCTCTGACGCGTCCACCTCGACCTGAAAGGGTAATGCGGGGTCCGGATGCGCCAGCACCGGAGCCGACGTAAACAGGTCCTTCAGTCTCCTAAAGGCCCTGTCCGCATCAGCTGACCACTGCAGGCGCACCGGACCCCCTTTCAGCAGGGACGTGATGGGAGCTGCCACCTGTCCAAAACCCCGGATAAACCTCCGGTAGTAATTCGCAAAGCCCAAGAACTGCTGCACCTCTTTGACAGTGGTTGGGGTTTGCCAATTACGCACAGCTGACACACGATCCACCTCCATTCTCACCCCTGACGCGGACAACCGATAGCCCAAAAAGGAGACCGACTCCTGGAAAAACAGACATTTCTCTGCCTTGACATATAGGTCGTGCTCCAACAGCCTCCTCAATACACGACGCACCAGGGCTATATGCTCGGCTCGGGTAGACGAATACACTAGAATGTCATCAATGTACACGACCACCCCTTGCCCCTGCATATCCCGGAAAATGTCATCTACGAAGGATTGGAAGACTGATGGAGCATTCATCAACCCATATCGCATGACGAGATACTCGAAATGACCTGACGTGGTACTAAACGCTGTTTTCCATTCGTCGCCCCTCTAATGCGCACCAAGTTATACGCGCTCCTGAGAACCAGTTTTGTGAAAAACCGCGCTCCATGCAATGACTCCGTCATGGTCGCAATCAGAGGGAGTGGATAACTGTATTTCACAGTAATCTGATTGAGACCACGGTAATCGATGCACGGGCGCAACCCTCCATCTTTTTTCTTCACAAAAAAGAAGCTTGAGGAGGCGGGAGAAGTGGAGGGCCGTATGTATCCCTGTCTCAAAGATTCGGCTATGTAAGTTTCCATAGCTTTTCTCTCCTCTTGAGACAAAGGATACACGTGGCTCCGTGGGAGCGCTGCTCCTGCCTGGAGATCAATCGCACAATCCCCCTGTCTATGAGGAGGCAACTGCGTCGCCCTAGCTTTACTAAACACGAGAGCTAAATCCCCATATTCAGGCGGAATGTGCAGTGCGGGCACTTGGTTTGGACGTTCCACCGAAGTCGCCCCTACGGAAACACCCAGACATCGCCCCTCACACTGAGCAGACCACCCATTGAGAGCCCTCTGTTGCCACAAAATAGCAGGGTTTTGGGTGCTTAACCAGGGAATTCCCAGCACCACCGGGTACGCAGGAGAGTCGATCAGATACAACTGTATAGTCTCCTCATGACCCCCCTGCGCACACATCCTAAGTGGCGCTGTGACTTCCCTAATCAACCCCGACCCCAACGGGCGGCTATCTAAAGCATGAACGGGTAAAGGCTTGTCAACAGGTAGGAGAGGGATCCCTAAATCTAAACAAAACTTCCGATCAACAAAATTCCCAGCTGCTCCTGAATCTACTAGCGCCTTATGCTGGGAATGAGGTGCAACCTGTGGAAAACAAACAGGTATACAAAAGTACGCAACAGAGAGCTCTGGGTAAGTGGGGCGTCTACTCACCTGGGAAGGCTCCCCAGTGCGTGGCCTGTTGTCTCCTCCCTCGGGGAACCGTCCCCAGCACCTGGCCGCAGTGTGCCCTCCACGACCGCACTTGGTGCAGGGGACAGGCCCCCTCGGGCTCCTCCTCCTTTCTCTAGCGCCAGCACCCCCGAGCTCCATAGGGCTCGGCTCGGAGGTGCCGGAGGGTGGAATGGACGGACCCCACTCGGGACGTCCACGGGTGGCCAGCAGGGTGTCCAGACGGATGGACATATCGACCAACTGGTCGAAGGTGAAATTGGTGTCCCTGCAGGCCAACTCACGTTGAACGTCCTCCCGTAGGCTACATCGAACATGGTCGATGAGGGCCCGTTCATTCCACCCTGCGTCTGCCGCTAGAGTCCGGAACTCCAGCGCGAACGCCTGTGCGCTCCTCCTCCCTTGTCTCAGGTGGACTAGACGCTCCCCCGCCGCTTTGCCCTCAGGTGGATGGTCGAACACGGCCTTGAAGCGACGGGAGAACTCGGCGTAGGAGATGGTGGTGGCGTCCATCCTCCTCCACTCGGCGTTGGCCCATTCCAACGCCTTGCCCGTGAGGCAGGAGATGAGGGCGGAAACGCTCTCGTGTCCCGAGGGCACCGGGTGTACAGTGGCCAGGTAGATCTCCACCTGCAGGAGGAACCCCAGACACCCGGCAGCTGTTCCGTCATACGCCCTCGGGAGCGAGAGCCGAATCCCACTGGGTTCCGGACCTGGGACTGGTGGACCGGCCGATGGGGGTGGCAGGGTAGGTGGAGGTGTGGGTACCCCTCTGGACTCCCATCGGTGCAGGGTGTTGATGACGTCCTGTAGAGCGGTCCCCAGTTGTCGTATCTGGTCATCCTGGCCGCGGACATGCTCCTCCAGCGACTCA
>CM062490.1:48513802-48531302 GCA_031479575.1 Coregonus ussuriensis
TTGTTCAGTTTTCCCACACGCTATATGACTTTGAATTGTTTTTAATGGCTGAACTATCTACGACGTTCAGGGGAAACTGAATATGTTATTAGTATGCCCTCAGTTGACAGCAGTTCACGTTGCAACGTCATCAACTAACTGGGTTCAAATAGCGTTCGTTTTCTTTAAAATACTTCAGCTGCATTTGATGGAGCTTACCTACCTCAATAGAAGTAATGGAATAGTCCCAAAAGTGCAAACTCCACCCCATCTGGATCCAGGCAGGCCCAGACAAACAAAAGTATTTGAGTGGCAACAAATATGATTTGTTTTCACGCATCGGGACAGAAAAACAGCAAGAATAGAATTGGACTAACACTGGACTTCATTTTAGACACCAGTTGTGTACAGAGAGTTTAACTTATTCTCAGTTCAGGAGCTCCTTCAAGATCAACTCTGAAAACAAAGCCAGTCACGCAAACCTAACCTTTTTCTGTTTTGAGCTACCCTCATATGTTCTAACCTCGACATAAATAAATGTTTCATTTATTCACGACAAGCATTCTGTTGTTCTTGTTCAGCTGTTAGCATATTCAACCTCACAGAGACAGATGTTGACAGATGGTACCTATTCTTCTTATGAAATGAAAGTGACCTGTTCAATGATGTCATTTCTTCACAGCAGAGCTGAGGTGAATCATTTTTTCGTTTGTTTCGTTTTTTTTATCATCTGGGGAAAGGTTAAAAACACTAAATTCGCAAACACGTTCTCTCTGAGATACGGAAACTTTCATATAAAAACAAAAAACTCCATTCTGCACTTGCAAAGTCTTCCCCAGAAAGAAATCCCAATTCCTCAATTTATGCTTATGACGTCATCTATCCCATAACGTGCCGATGGTTCCCAGCCGACGGTCTGCAGAGTAAATGATATGATAGTTGTGTTGTTCAGAGCAGAAGAGCAGCTTGTGGGCGTGGTTTGCAGTAGCTGCTCCTGGCTGATTGGTTAACTACAGACAAAGCCTTCCCAGTGGAACATCAATTCCCCCTTTTTTTTAAAATATTTTAACGGAACTTAAATGCCTCAAATTAATGTATCTCATAATAAAGGCAAATGTGACATAAATCATCTTGTTTAGCCTCCATATTGTTCTCATGAATGTTGGCGGCGGTGTGTGTGTGTGTGTGCATGTGTTTGTGTGTGTGTGTTATGGTGTTGAACTTAATTACAATCCTCTGTTGAACTGAGAACTAGATGATGAAACATGTATGCATACCACTCAGAATAGATTATCACTGCTTCACTGATTAAGTTAGCTGGGAGAGAGGAGAGACAGATTGGGGATTCTCAGAAGGTTCTCAGAAGAACACGAATAACAAGACTTTATCATCCATTGTCATGTTCAATTAGCAGAAACAAGTATTATTGCTTTTAAACCCATCGGACTCTCCGGTGGTCCAGTTTGGACATTTGTGATTGGATAATAACGCATGTTTTCGATGACCTGATGACACCTGTCCGGATGCTGTCAGGATGCCCACCCTGAAGAGCCCTGCAGGGGATAGCCGAGGCCAGCTGTGGTGTCGGTGTCGGTGTCGGTGTTGATTGGACGCCCTCGTTAGTGTTGGACAAACTGCTTCCTGTCTCACGATGAGGCACAGGGGGGGGGGCTAGAACCATGATGGACAGTTGCACTGGGGATACTAATCCAATTCTGGGAGGCTAAGAATCCCACTATCCCATAGCTCACTGCAAGAAGCTGAGCATCACTCAAAGCAGAGATGTTTCTATATACTCCAGCTGGAGAACACAAGCTGATTTCATTGGCGGTACTGTATGATACAGTGCTGTATTGCCAGCCACAGCTGTCTTCTGCTAGTTGGTTAGCCAGTCATTACCTACACAGTAAAAAGGCATTCATTTGTGAAGGATTTTACCATATTTATTTTGATTATCATTCAGAACAACACATTCAACTCTTGGGGACTCACCGCAGGCATACATATATGAAGTTGCTTGAAATCTGACGACTTCCTAATATGGATGCAGTATTTCTCACACTTCAATACAGTACAATACATAATATAAAACAAATATCAGGTACAAATATATTTGTATAATGAACATGATAGAAATAACGCTTTACTTAGACATTTGTCCGTAAGTGTGATAGTACTGTATATCGACTCTCAATGTACAGGTACATGTAACTGCCAAAATAATGGAAACACTTGAGTAAATGAGGGATACCAAGTACTGTATATTGAAAGCAGGTGCTTCCACACAGGTGTGGTTCCTGAGTTAATTAAGCAATTAACGTCCCATCATGCTTAGGGTCATGTATAAAAATGCTGGGCAGGACGTTATTTTGGCTATCATGGCTATGCCCCTGATAGGATGACAATGCCCCCATCCACAGGGCACAAGTGGTCACTGAATGGTTTGATGAGCATGAAATGATGTAAACCATATGCCATGGCCGTCTCATTTATCAGATCTCAACCCAATTGAACTCTTATGGGAGATTCTGGAGCGGCGCCCGAGACAGTGTTTTCCACTATCATCAACAAAACACCAAATGATGGAATTTCTCCAATAGAGTTCCAGACACTTGTAGAATCTATGCCAAGGAGCATGGAAGCTGTTCTGGCTCGTGGTGGCCCAACGCCCTATTAAGACACTTTATGTTGGTGTTTCCTTTATTTTGGAAGTTACCTGTATATCCTTTGTTTCGTAAATACTGATAGTAAAATATAGCTATGTACACATATAGCAAGCAATAGATTTACCTTTAGTCACATTCTATATTATTTGTTTATATTTCATAGATTTAAAAAAGAAAACGATAGAAAAATCTCTCTTTGGGACTTGATCTGAAGAAGATTGATCTCATGAAAGACCATTATGAAACATAAAACAAACAAAAACATATAACAGACACTGCACTCTTTGAATAATCTAATGTCATAATTCCTTTGAATGATGATGATGATGTTGGTATGAATACAACACAAGTATAAATTAAGATACTTATGAAAGTGTATCCCACTGGGACACACTGGTTCAATCGACGTTGTTTCCACGTCATTTCAATTAAATTACGTTGAACCAAAGTGGAATAGATGTTGAATTGACATCTGTGCCCAGTCGTGTGTTGTGTATATGCCTTTAGCCCAGAGGGCTAACACAGTTTTGTGGCACCCAGAAGACCCGGGTTACGAACCCAACCGGTCATCAAAACTATCCAACCCCCTCCTCCTCCTCACTGTTTTCCTTCTAGGCCACACGGACCGCGGCTGTCTGCCTTTCTGCCATCCGATACACCTATGGCTTGAGCCTTCTCCAAAACACGGCCCTTCTAGGCATCTTCATCCCTATGGAACTGTCCTCCAGGGAGGAATGCCTCAGGCCGCAGGGTCATGACAGGGGATTTTTCTCTAGTGACAGCCGGCTGCTAATATATAGGATAGTTCTGATGGACAGTTTACTACTTGATCCCCCCACCCCCCCTCCAGCTGTTCATGGACCTGGAGATCAACTAGTCACTTTGTGTTTTTAGTTGGCCGATTAAACGGATAGTTTACCCCAAAATTGAAGTTTGTCTGAACTTTTCATAACTTAACAGTGGTCGTGGGACATGGATTTCAGATGACTTTTTGAGAAGAAGAAGAAGAAAAAAAAACTTGTGTAAACTTGGTTTAGAACAATGTCTTTGAGATTGAAGATTTTTTTTTTTTTACAAGAAAGATGTTTATCACAGAAGGAGAACAATATCTCCTCAAGGGGGGAAAGAAGGGGACTCACTTTGAAAGCATTTCCAACCCCAACCATTGTAACCATCATAGCTTTACAATCACAAAACTCAATGGTTGCATTTTTACAGCCCTTTGGTTTTGAACTCACTTTACATATGACAACTGGAATGCTTTGAATAACGGAAAAGTTAAATTCAGCGGGGGAAAAAAACAGAAGTCCTGTTGATGTGCCCAGTAATCCATCCAATCTAGGGCTGAATATTTTCCCGGTATTTTACAAATGTTCCATCCCGAGAATAAATCACTTTTCTTCTGGGTAACCAGGTATTTCACGCACAAACCCGGAAGAGTCATTCTAAAGCAGGGGTGTCAATCTCATTCCTTGGAGGGCCTAGTGTCTGTGGGTTTTAGTTTTTTAGTTTTTTCCTTTCAATTAAGACCTAGACAACCAGGTGAGGGGAGTTCTTTACTAATTAGTGACTCGGCCCTTCTTGGAATGAGTTTGTCGTGTTCTAAAGCATATAAAGCATATATCTAGAGTGGGAGGAAAAAGTATTTAGTCAGCCACCAATTGTGCAAGTTCTCCCACTTAAAAAGATGAGAGAGGCCTGTAATTTTCATCATAGGTACACGTCAAGTATAACAGACAAAATGAGGAAACATTTTTCAGAAAATCACATTGTTGGATTTTTTATGAATTTATTTGCAAATTATGGTGGAAAATAAGTATTTGGTCAAAACTTTGTTATTTACCCTTTGTTGGCAATGACACAGGTCAAACGTTTTCTGTAAGTCTTCACAAGGTTTTCACACACTGTTGCTGGTATTTTGGCCCATTCCTCATCATGCAGATCTCCTCTAGAGCAGTGATGTTTTGGGGCTGTCGCTGGGCAACACGGACTTTCAACTCCCTCCAAAGATTTTCTATGGGTTTGAGATCTGGAGACTGGCTAGGCCACTCCAGGACCTTGAAATGCTTCTTACGAAGCCACTCCTTCGTTGCCCGGGTGGTGTGTTTGGGATCATTGTCATGCTGAAAGACCCAGCCACGTTTCATCTTCAATGCCCTTGCTGTTGGAAGGAGGTTTTCACTCAAAATCTCACGATATATGGCCCCATTCATTCTTTCCTTTACACGGATCAGTCGTCCTGGTCCCTTTGCAGAAAAGCAGCCCCAAAGCATGATGTTTCCACCCCCATGCTTTGAGTTTTTACCAAAAAGTTATATTTTGGTTTCATCTGACCATATGACATTCTCCCAATCCTCTTCTGGATCATCCAAATGCACTCTAGCAAACTTCAGACGGGCCTGGACATGTACTGGCTTAAGCAGGGGGACACATCTGGCACTGCAGGATTTGAGTCCCTGGCGGCGTAGTGTGTTACTGATGGTAGGCTTTGTTACTTTGGTCCCAGCTCTCTGCAGGTCATTCACTAGGTCCACCCGTGTGGCTCTGGGATTTTTGCTCACCGTTCTTGTGATCATTTTGACCCCACGGGGTGAGATCTTGCGTGGAGCCCCAGATCGAGGGGGATTATCAGTGGTCTTGTATGTCTTCCATTTCCTAATAATTGCTCCCACAGTTGATTTCTTCAAACCAAGCTGCTTACCTATTGCAGATTCAGTCTTCCCAGCCTGGTGCAGGTCTACAATTTTGTTTCTGGTGTCCTTTGACAGCTCTTTGGTCTTGGCCATAGTGGAGTTTGGAGTGTGACTGTTTGAGGTTGTGGACAGGTGTCTTTTATACTGATAACAAGTTCAAACAGGTGCCATTAATACAGGTAACGAGTAGAGGACAGAGGAGCCTCTTAAAGAAGAAGTTACAGGTCTGTGAGAGCCAGAAATCTTGCTTGTTTGTAGGTGACCAAATACTTATTTTCCACCATAATTTGCAAATAAATTCATAAAAAATCCTACAATGTGATTTTCTGGATTTTTTTCCCTCAATTTGTCTGTCATAGTTGACGTGTACCTATGATGAAAATTACAGGCCTCTCTCATCTTTTTAAGTGGGAGAACTTGCACAATTGGTGGCTGACTAAATACTTTTTTTCCCCACTGTATGTCTGGATTTGATTAGAACTTTGATCGGCATAGAAATTCAAGCCTGGTGCAACCTGAGCCTGATGAGCCATACATTAAATACATTTAATATGTTACTTAATTACTTCCTTTTTTTCAACAGTTAAATGAAATACCTTTTGTTGTCCCTATCTTCATCATTGCAATGACATGCTTGAATAATATAGGACTAGAATTATACTTTTAAAATATAAATGCAACATTCCACAGGCCACAATAAACAGTCTGATCAACTATATGCGAAAGAGATGTGTCGCACTGCATGAGGCAAATGGTGGTCACACCAGATACTGACTGGTTTTCTGATCCACGCCCCTACCTTTTTTTAAGGTATATGTGACCAACAGATGCATATCTGTATTCCCAGTCATGTGAAATCCATAGATTACGGCCTAATTTATTTATTTAAATTGAATGATTTCCTTATATGAACTGTAACTCAGTAAAATCTTTGAAATTGTTGCATGTTGCATTTATATTTTTGTTCAGTGTATAATTTACCGGTTTCTTGCAGTTATTTATCCTGGGAAAAGGGAGTGGGTTTAGGCGGTAAATCTCGTTAAATCTCTGTAACGCAGTTCCTGCTATTCAACCCTAATCCAATCCACATAGCCTGGAACTCTTGTTGTCACCATTGTTTCACTTCAGCAGTCTGGCAATCCTGAATCCCATCATTGATTCCAGGCTACAGAGTACTCAACCTACAGTCTTCCATGACATGAACCTCTCCTCAGTCTATCCAAACCGAAACTTCGGCCAGTACTTGACAGTCTGCACCCTCTTCCCTGTTCCTGCATTGAGGTTAATCTTCGGCTGCGAGGGCGGTTTAGGCACTACTGCTACCGGTCGGCTGTTCCTCCTCTCTTTGCTCCTGTTGGTGATGGTGAAGCCTCGTTCGCTCTGCAGGTGGTGCAGGTTGAGCCTGGGGAGGAAGTGCGTGGCGACGTGCTGCGATTTGACCCTGGGGCTGGAGCCCATCTTGGCTTTGCCTCTCTTGTTCAGGGCCACGTACCAGTCCCGTCCCGTCCGGTGGTTCCGGTGCAACACCGAGGCGTACGTGTTGTAACTGTTTTCTTGGAAACGCTCCCGGAATCTGCAGTCGTCCGTGAACCGCTCCTGGAAAAAACACAAACAAGTTGTACAGTACATTTACATTTTAGTCATTTAGCAGACGCTCTTATCCAGAGCGACTTACAGTTAGTGAATACGTATTTTTTTTATATTGGCCCCCCGTGGGAATCGAACCCACAACCCTGGCGTTGCAAACGCCATGCTTGATCAACTGAGCTACATCCCTGCCGGCCATTCCCTCCCCTACCCTGGACGACGCTGGGCCAATTGTGCGCCGCCCATGAGTCTCCCGGTCACGGCCGGCGGCGACAGAGCCTGGATTCGAACCAGGATCTCTAGTGGCACAGTTAGCACTGCGATGCAGCGCCTTAGACCACTGCGCCACTCAGGAGTACAGTAATGTTACCAAGTAGTGTTACAGTAGAGCAGGAAGGAATGAAGTGGCATTAATTACATAGAAAACGTCTTGATCACCTCCTTAAATCAATCAGCAAGCAAAGAAGCCTCTGAGAATGTTTGATCAGAACTTTCAAATCAAGTTTTCATAAAACCTCTCATTACATCTGTTTAATGTAAAATGTTAAAGCATAAAAAAGAAAGGAGCACTGCACACATCTAAAAGATATGTGAGATAGGGTTAGTCGAGCACCTAGTTCTAAGAATATATCCTTGGTGATTGATGGCACATAGACTAACCACTAATCTCCTAAAGAAAGTCCCAGCTCAAATGGAGAGGTGTGGGAATGGGGATACAGTTGCAACATGGAGCAGGGGGACATTGGGGAAAGGATACATTCACGTATTTTATATTCACGATACTCTCAGTGTGTCTTGTGACAATGAATGTATGAGTTTACATTTCCCAGGCTACAATCTATTAGGTCAGTAGTCAGCCTTAAGTCTTCCTGCTGAATCCTACCCATGTATGGATATCATGCAAATGCAGATTAGTTTAATTCACAGGTTCTCATAGTAGTTGAACGTATGTGTGTGTGTTTGTGTGTGTGTGTGTGTGTGTGTGTGTGTTTGTGTGTGTGTGTGCGTGTGCATGCATACGTGCGTGCGTGTTTTCTGTGTGTGTGTGTGTATGTGTGTGTGTGTGTGTGTGTGTGTGTGTATGTGTGTGTGTGTGTGTGTGTGTGTGTGTGGGGGGGGGGGGGGGGGTCAGGATATTGGTCAGGGGTCAGGTGTCACACTTTATTTGGATAGTCCGGATTTTTCATGTGTAGATGCTCTCCAGATGGTCATACCATTAACAAACTATCTGTTGATAAGCGACTGCTTGCTAAGGTTATGGTTAGTGTTAGGGTTAGGTTTAGAATAGGGGTTAAGGTTAGGGTTAGAGCTAGGGTTAGGGTTAGTAGATAGTTTTAATGTTAGTAATAGTCTGTAGATAGTCTGTAGAGCATCTACAGATGGACTATCCAAATGAAGTGTTACCTGGTCAGGATTCTCAATGAAGGAAAATGAGTGTCAACATTCTGGATTTTCTTGGAGACTGCGTCACCTCGAGATGCTTGTTTGATGAGCAGTTTCCTGTAAAGCGATAGGGGCGATCGTTTTTCTTCCCCCGACATAAAGGCAATTATCTAATCAGAGTAGGGACAGCAGAAACATGGCCTGAGGTAACATGGTAGTATGTCAACAGATTCTCATACAGATGTTAACCAGCTGACTTGAGTTTATATCTGTGTGTGTGCGTGCGTGCGTGCGTGCGTGCGTGCGTGCGTGCGTGTCAGCTGAGCTGTGTTAACATCAGCAGTATTAGCACAGAACGAAATTCCACATTATTCACTTGGGGTTCACACACTTCTTAGGGTGTTAGTTTAACACTGTCCAACTCCCAGGGAGGGCTGGTTTCCCAGTCAGGTTTAGTTTGTGTTCAACTCCCAGGGAGGGCTGGTGTCCCAGTCAGGTTTAGTTTGTGTTCAACTCCCAGGGAGGGCTGGTGTCCCAGTCAGATTTAGTTTGTGTTCAACTCCCAGGGAGGGCTGGTTTCTCAGTCAGATTTAGTTTGTGTTCAACTCCCAGGCAGGGCTGGTTTCTCAGTCAGATTTAGTTTGTGTTCAACTCCCAGGGAGGGCTGGTTTCTCAGTCAGATTTAGTTTGTGTTCAACTCCCAGGCAGGGCTGGTTTCTCAGTCAGATTTAGTTTGTGTTCAACTCCCAGGGAGGGCTGATTTCTCAGTCAGATTTAGTTTGTGTTCAACTCCCAGGGAGGGCTGGTTTCTCAGTCAGATTTAGTTTGTGTTCAACTCCCAGGGAGGGCTGGTTTCTCAGTCAGATTTAGTTTGTGTTCAACTCCCAGGGAGGGCTAGTTTCTCAGTCAGATTTAGTTTGTGTTCAACTCCCAGGGAGGGCTGGTTTCTCAGTCAGGTTTAGTTTGTGTTCAACTCCCAGGGAGGGCTGGTTTCCCAGTCAGATTTAATTTGTGTCCAACTCCCAGGGAGGGCTGGTTTCCCAGTCAGATTTTTTTAACAGTGTCCAACTCCCTGGAAGGGCTGGTTTCAGATTAAACCTAGGGCAACTGCTCCAGGACTACAAAGCATGCCTAGTGGAGAGTGTTTTAAGTCCAGAGTACTGTAGGATTAATCTGGGTCTGGGAAACTGGCTCTCAATGTTTCTATGTCTATCTGTCATGCCCTGGATATTGTGAAATTCAACCCCCGGACACTATATCACATGGTATTGCCTAGGAATTAAAATGTCATTATTACATGTTGAGGCATAGGTCATTCTGTGGATATTCTTTAAAATAGCTGAACCACCACATTTTCTCCCAAAGTAATTAAGAGGACCAGCAAATTATACTGAGAAGTGCCAAGGTGAAACTCCCCATTAAAAACAAAGTTTCCCGATTTAAGTTTTATATATTAACACAACCTTTTAAAGAGTCAAAAGCCTCTCGAGCACGTTGAGGGATTCTGTTGTTATTACATTGACCTTTATTGTGTTGCATTTCCACTCAGAAATAGAAGTGTAGAGTTAAACAAAACACATTGTGAGAACCGTACAATCTGTAATTGCTGCGAGCCGTGTGCCCCATTGTAACGGCGTCGTATTAGCAGCTGGTGGAACCAAGCCACTTGGTGTGTGTGTGTGTACGCCCGTGTGTGTCTGATTAGGGTTAGGCCTTTAAAACCAGTTAATGATGATCTCAGAGAAGATTACACACAAAGACCCACCGACCAGACCAGACCGGACCAGACCAGAACAGACCAGACTAGACCGGACCAGACCAGACTAGACCGGACAAGACCAGAGCAGAACAGATCAGACTAGACCAGACCAGACCAGAGCGGACCAGACCAGACCAGACCAGACAGCTCATCATGGGGTTACAGAATAATTACCCGACTTTACTTTCATCTGGAGGGCCTGTAGCTCAAAGTCATCTAAATTACTTGTGCTGTGTGTATGTGTGTGTGTGTGTGTGTGTGTGTGTGTGTGTGTGTGTGTGTGTGTGTGCGTGTGTGTGCGTGCGTGTGCGTGCGTGTGCGTGCGCGCGTGCGTGTGTGCGTGTGTGCGTGTGTGTGTGTGTGTGTGTGTGTGCGTGCGTGCGTGTGTGCGTGTGTGTGTGTGTGTGTGTGTGCGTGCGTGTGTGTGTGTGTGTGTGTGTGCGCGTGTGTGTGAGCGCTGCTCCTATCAAAGAGGTAGACAGAGTGACAGACAGGAGCAGGGAGTTCTTTGTACTACCCCAATACTCATTAGAGACCCAACATGTGAAATGATTGAATGACTGCACTCATTCAGTATAGAGATGAAACCCATTCCTCAACGTGCAGGAGAAATCACAAGACGGTTGTTGAATAAGTAACAGCGACTTCTAACGTTTAAGAAAATCATCATGATACATGCAGTAAATGTGAACTGATTGAATGACCACACTCATTCAGTACTGAGGATAAACCCATTCCTCAACTCCAAAAAATTCACGACACAAGATGTTTTGTCTTGTAGCTCACTAACTGCTAAAAATACCTTTGGTGGGAAACTATAAACTGTAAGATGTACGAGAGGATGGAGATGTCCTCAACCCTACGATGCCTTGTATAACCCTTACCCTGTTCTGTTGGTTCTGAAACAACAACACTGTTCTGCTTTGTTGAAGAGTGCAGCATAGCAGAACAAGATGCCATTACAGCCACTCTGTAAACATGTCACTCACAAGATGAGCTGCCATAACAACAGAGGCAGAACATCAACTTTATAAGTTGTTCTAAAATCACCAACACCCTCCGGGTATTGTTGGTTTGAATTATAATTTGAAAATTGTATGGGAAAGCCCTTGATGGTTGTGGGTGGGTGACTTAAACAGTTTTAACCCGAAAGTACAGTACATTCTACCAACACATTGAAAGGCGTTACAGTAGAAGTTCTGCACAGCTAGTTGAGAGATAGAATGCAGTCCTACAGTTCAACAGGCCGTACGATAATGATTCCAACATTTCCTCTTTCAAAATGGTCCTGTGTGGCTCAGTTGGTAAGAGTGTGGTGCTTGCGATTCCAGGTCTGTGGATTCAAATCCCTCTGGGGTCACATTCACACAAAAAATGTATGCACTCACTGTTATAAGTCGCTTTGGATAAAAGCGTCTGCTAAATGGCATATATCATTACATTCTTTAGTGCTTGGGGAATGCTGAGATGTTCTTTAGTGGAATGTTGAGATGTTCTTTACTGGAATGTTGAGGTATGATGATGAGCAATAAAAGGATTGTATGATTCTATGGTTCCATGCTTCTATCCTGTCTCTGTTTATGCCTGGTTTCAGTTCAGTTTAACAACTGGGAGCAGACGGACAGCAGAGGGTTTATTGTGTAAAATCAGAATGCAAGGGCAACTCTTTTAAAACGGCCCTTTCCCATGATCCTACAGGGTTAGCGGTGTCAAAGTTGAGGCCGGTGTAAAAACAACATGTGTGCACCACCACCATGTGCTATCTGAGCTGGCTAGGGGTGTTTGAATGGTTTTCTGTTTTACCTATCACTTATGCCTGTTACAGTTGAAGTCGGAAGTTTACGTACACTTAGGTTAGAGTCATTAAAACTCGTTTTTCAACCACTCCAAAAATGTATTGTTAACAATCTATAGTTTTACCAAGTCGGTTAGGACATCTACTTTGTGCATGACACAAGTAATTTTTCCAACAATTGTTTACAGACAGATTATTTCACTTATAATTCACGGTATCACAATTCCAGTGGGTCAGAAGTTTATATACACTAAGTTGACTGTGCCTTTAAACAGCTTGGAAAATTCCAGAACATGATGTCATGGCTTTAGAAGTTTCTGATAGGCTAATTGAAATCATTTGAGTCAATTGGAGGTGTACCTGTGGATGTATTTCAAGGCCTACCTTCTAACTCAGTGCCTCTTTGCTTGACATCATGGGAAAATCAAAAGAAATCGGCCAAGACCACAGAAATAAAATCGTAGACCACAAGTCTGGTACATCCTTGGGAGCAATTTCCAAACGCCTGAAGGTACCACGTTCATCTGTACAAACAATAGTACGCAAGTATAAACACCATGGGACCACGCAGCCGTCATACCGCTCAGGAAGGAGACGCGTTCTGTCTCCTAGAGATTAACGTACTTTGGTGCGAAAAGTGAAAATCAATCCCAGAACAACAGCAAAGGACCTTGTGAAGATGCTGGAGGAAACAGGTACAAAAATATCTATATCCACAGTAAAACGAGTCCTATATCAACATAACCTGAAAGGCCGCTCAGCAAGGAAGAAGCCACTGCTCCAAAACTGCCACAAAAAAGCCAGTCTACGGTTTGCAAATGCACATGGGGACAAAGATCGTACTTTTTGGAGAACTGGCCTCTGGTCTGATGAAACAAAAATATAACTGTTTGGCCATAATGACCATCGTTATGTTTGGAGGAAAAAGGGGAAGGCTTGCAAGCCAAAGAACACCATCCCAACCGTGAAGCACGGGGTTGGCAGCATCATGCTGTGGGGGTGCTTTGCTGCAGGAAGGACTGGTGCACTTCACAAAATAGATGGCATCATAAGGAAGGAAAATTATGTGGATATATTGAAGCAACATCTCAAGACATCAGTCAGCAAGTTAAAGCTTGGTCGCAAATGGGTCTTCCAAATGGACAATGACCCCAAGCATACTTCCAAAGTTGTGGCAAAATGGCTTAAGGACAACAAAGTCAAGGTATTGGAGTGGCCATCACAAAGCCCTGACCTCAATCCTATAGAACATTTGTGGGCAGAATTGAAAAAGCGTGTGTAAGCAAGGAGGCCTACAAACCTGACTCAGTTACACCAGCTCTGTCAGGAGGAATGGGCCAAAATTCACCCAACGTATTGTGGGAAGCTTGTGGAAGGCTACCCGAAACGTTTGACACAAGTTAAACCATTTAAAGGCAATGCTACCAAATACTAATTGAGTCTATGTAAACTTCTGACCCACTGGGAATGTGATGAAATAAATAAATGCTGAAATAAATCATTCTCTCTACTATTATTCTGACATTTCACATTCTTAAATATAAAGCGGTGATCCTAACTGACCTAAAACAGGGAATGTTTACTAGGATTAAATGTCAGGTATTGTGAAAAACTGAGTTTAAATGTATTTGGCTAAGGTCTATGTAAACTTTCGACTTCAACTGTATATAGATAGAGCAGAGTACATTCAATGGTCCCTTTATCTGTGCTGCTCTCTCTCCCTCTATCTCTCTCTCTCTCTCTCTCTCTCTCTCTCTCTCTCTCTCTCTCTCTCTCTCTCTCTCTCTCTCTCTCTCTCTCTCTCTCTCTCTCTCTCTCTCTCTCTCTATATATATATATATACACACTGCTCAAAAAAATAAAGGGAACACTTAAACAACACATCCTAGATCTGAATGAATGAAATAATCTTATTAAATACTTTTTTCTTTACATGGTTGAATGTGCTGACAACAAAAATCACACAAAAATTATCAATGGAAATCAAATTTATCAACCCATGGAGGTCTGGATTTGGAGTCACCCACAAAATTAAAGTGGAAAACCACACTACAGGCTGATCCAACTTTGATGTAATGTCCTTAAAACAAGTCAAAATGAGGCTCAGTAGTGTGTGTGTGGCCTCCACGTGCCTGTATGACCTCCCTACAACGCCTGGGCATGCTCCTGATGAGGTGGCGGATGGTCTCCTGAGGGATCTCCTCCCAGACCTGGACTAAAGCATCCGCCAACTCCTGGTGGATGGAGCGAGACATGATGTCCCAGATGTGATCAATTGGATTCAGGTCTGGGGAACGGGCGGGCCAGTCCATAGCATCAATGCCTTCCTCTTGCAGGAACTGCTGACACACTCCAGCCACATGAGGTCTAGCATTGTCTTGCATTAGGAGGAACCCAGGGCCAACCGCACCAGCATATGGTCTCACAAGGGGTCTGAGGATCTCATCTCGGTACCTAATGGCAGTCAGGCTACCTCTGGCGAGCACATGGAGGGCTGTGCGGCCCCCCAAAGAAATGCCACCCCACACCATGACTGACCCACCGCCAAACCGGTCATGCTGGAGGATGTTGCAGGCAGCAGAACGTTCTCCACGGCGTCTCCAGACTCTGTCACGTATGTCACATGTGCTCAGTGTGAACCTGCTTTCATCTGTGAAGAGCACAGGGCGCCAGTGGCGAATTTGCCAATCTTGGTGTTCTCTGGCAAATGCCAAACGTCCTGCACGGTGTTGGGCTGTAAGCACAACCCCCACCTGTGGACGTTGGGCCCTCATACCACACTCATGGAGTCTGTTTCTGACCGTTTGAGCAGACACATGCACATTTGTGGCCTGCTGGAGGTCATTTTGCAGGGCTCTGGCAGTGCTCCTCCTGCTCCTCCTTGCACAAAGGCGGAGGTAGCGGTCCTGCTGCTGGGTTGTTGCCCTCCTACGGCCTCCTCCACGTCTCCTGATGTACTGGCCTGTCTCCTGGTAGCGCCTCCATGCTGTGGACACTACGCTGACAGACACAGCAAACCTTCTTGCCACAGCTCGCATTGATGTGCCATCCTGGATGAGCTGCACTACCTGAGCCACTTGTGTGGGTTGTAGACTCCGTCTCATGCTACCACTAGAGTGAAAGCACCGCCAGCATTCAACAGTGACCAAAACATCAGCCAGGAAGCATAGGATCTGAGAAGTGGTCTGTGGTCACCACCTGCAGAACCACTTCTTTAATGGGGGTGACTTGCTAATTGCCTATAATTTCCACCTGTTGTCTATTCCATTTGCACAACAGCATGTGAAATGTATTGTCAATCAGTGCTGCTTCCTATGTGGACAGTTTGACTTGGAGTTACATTGTGTTGTTTAAGTGTTCCCTTAATTTTTTTGAGCAGTGTATATCTCTCCCTTGTATATCTCTCCCCCCCCAAAAAAAATTAATAATAATAATAATAATTAAAAGTAATAATAATAATAATAATAATTGTAAAGTGGTTATCCCACTGGCTATAAGGTGAATGCACCTATTTGTAAGTCGCTCTGGATAAGAGCGTCTGCTAAATGACGTAAATGTAAAATGTAAATGTATATCTCTCTCTCACTCTATATCTCTCTCTCCCCTTCTATATACCTCTCTCTCCTTCCATATCTCTCTCTCCCTCTACATCTCTCTCTCCCTCTATATCTCTCTCTATGTATATATTTCTCTCTCTCCTTCCATATCTCTCTCTCTCTCTCTCTCTCTCTCTCTCTCTCTCTCTCTCTCTCTCTCTCTCTCTCTCTCTCTCTCTCTCTCTCTCTCTCTCTCTCTCTCCCTCTATATCTCTCTCCCTCTATATCTCTCTCTCCTTCTAAATCTCTCTCTCTTTCTATCTCTCTCTCCCTCTATATATCTATCTCTCCTTCTATATATCTCTCCCTCTATATCTGTCTCACTCTATATCTCTAACTCTTCCTATATCTCTCTCCTTCTATCTCTCTCTCCCTCTATATCTCTCTCTCCCTCTATATCAAATCAAATCAAATCAAATGTTATTGGCCACATGCGCCGAATACAACAGGTGCAGACATTACAGTGAAATGCTTACTTACAGCCCTTAACCAACAGTGCATTTATTTTAAATAAAAAAGTAAAATAAAACAACAACAAAAAAGTGTTGAGAGAAAAAGAGCAGAAGTAAAATAAAATAACAGTAGGGAGGCTATATATATAGGGGGGTACCGGTGCAGAGTCAATGTGCGGGGGCACCGGCTAGTTGATGTAGTTGAAGTAATTTATACATGTGGGTAGAGTTAAAGTGACTATGCATAAATAATTAACAGAGTAGCAGCAGCGTAAAAAGATGGGGTGGGGGGGCAGTGCAAATAGTCCGGGTAGCCATGATTAGCTGTTCAGGAGTCTTAAGGCTTGGTGGTAGAAGCTGTTGAGAAGTCTTTTGGACCTAGACTTGGCACTCCGGTACCACTTGCCGTGCGGTAGCAGAGAGAACAGTCTATGACTAGGGTGGCTGGAGTCTTTGACAATTTTGAGGGCCTTCTTCTGACACCGCCTGGTATAGAGGTCCTGGATGGCAGGAAGCTTGGCCCCAGTGATGTACACCCTCTGTAGTGCCTTGCGGTCGGAGGCCAAGCAGTTGCCATACCAGGCGGTGATGCAACCAGTCAGGATGCTCTCGATGGTGCAGCTGTATACTTTTTTGAGGATATGAGGACCATGCCGAATCTTTTCAGTCTCCTGAGGGGGAATAGGCTTTGTCGTGCCCTCTTCACGACTGTCTTGGTGTGTTTGGACCATGATAGTTCGTTGGTGATGTGGACACCAAGGAATTTGAAGCTCTCAACCTGTTCCACTACATCCCCGTCGATGAGAATGGGGGCGTGCTCAGTCCTCTTTTTTATCCTGTAGTCCACAATCATCTCCTTTGTCTTGGTCACATTGAGGGAGAGGTTGTTATCCTGGCACCACACGGCCAGGTCTCTGACCTCCTCCCTATAGGCTGTGTCATCGTTGTCGGTGATCAGGCCTACCACTGTTGTGTCGTCGGCAAACTTAATGATGGTGTTGGAGTCGTGCCTGGCCATGCAGTCATGGGTGAATAGGGAGTACAGGAGGGGACTGAGCACGCACCCCTGAGGGGCCCCCGTGTTGAGGATCAGTGTGGCAGATGTGTTGTTACCTACCCTTACCACCTGGGGGCGGCCCGTCAGGAAGTCCAGGATCCAGTTGCAGAGGGAGGTGTTTAGTCCCAGGATCCTTAGCTTAGTGATGAGCTTTGAGGGCACTATGGTGTTGAATGCTGAGCTGTAGTCAATGAATAGCATTCTCACGTAGGTGTTCCTCTTGTCCAGGTGGGAAAGGGCAGTGTGGAGTGCAATAGAGATTGCATCATCTGTGGATCTGTTGGGGCGGTATGCAAATTGGAGTGGGTCTAGGGTTTCTGGGATAATGGTGTTGATGTGAGCCATGACCAGCCTTTCAAAGCACTTCATGGCTACAGACGTTAGTGCTACGGGTCGGTAGTCATTTAGGCAGGTTATCTTAGTGTCCTTGGGCACGGGGACTATGGTGGTCTGCTTGAAACATGTTGGTATTACAGACTCAGTCAGGGACATGTTGAAAATGTCAGTGAAGACACTTGTCAGTTGGTCAGCAC
>CM062490.1:48536302-48543802 GCA_031479575.1 Coregonus ussuriensis
CTTCTCTATATTATTAGCCTTCTTCTCAGACTGGACTAATCTGTTCTAACACATGTTAATAGGAAGAGGCTTGTATCTATCTACCCAGCCAGCCAGCCCAGGCTTCATACTGCTGACTGGCTGCCTGGCTGGCTGGCTGGCTAACTGGTTGGCTGGCTGTCCGCCTGGCTTGCTGGCTAACTGGTTGGCTGGCTGGCCGGCTGACTGGCTGGCTGGCTAACTGGTTGGCTGACAGTCCGCCTGGTTTGCTGGCTAACTGGTTGGCTGGCTGTCCGCCTGGCTTGCTGGCTAACTGGTTGGCTGGCTGGCCGGCTGACTGGCTGGCTGGCTAACTGGCCTGCTTTCAAGCAACAGTGTGTTTGTCTGTCCGCCTGGCTGTCTGTCTGGCTGTCTGTCTGGCTGGCTGGCTGCAGGGTGCAGATTTGAAGTCATTCAGTAAAAAAAGATGGGGAAATTTGCAACTCTCAAGTTGGTTCACATTTGTTGTCAGTGCCATGACTTTTATCATTCTTAGTGTTCAGGCCAAACTCACTTCAGGGGCAATAAACAATGGAGTTTCTGCAAGCCTCTCCTCAGAAATACAATGGGATGCACATTGGGCTACGTACGACGCCGCTAAGCCTTCCTAACTGCAATGTCTGGGTCCAAAATGGTCCTATGGGCCCTGGTCTATAGTCGTGCACTAACAGTACAAAGTGAATAGGGTGCCATTTCGGAAGCACACAATTATAGTTATTGGGCTACTTACCACGGCATGAAGCCTTCCTCTCTTGTTCATGGCCAGGAATCTGTTACTGTAGACTCCTCGGATACCGATGACGCCCTGAGATACAGCAAAGAGCTCCAGGACGCCTGAGAATAGAAACAACATGTTGTCGTCATCACAACAGAAGGATAAATGAATGTACCGTATTCTATTTTTCAAAGGTTTCCTAGGGGTCCTCTCTCTCTCTCTCTCTCTCTCTCTCTCTCTTTGCCTCTCTCTCTCTGTATCTAAATCCCTCTCTATCGCACTCTCTATCTCTCTCTCTCTCTCTGATTCTATAGATTCTTCAATCACATTGACCTGTTTTCTGTTCCTTATTTTCCGTTGTTTTACTGTTTCAACATAGCGAAGGCGTAGACTCAGGTTTTTCTGGGTCTATGTATTTTTGGTTGGATAGGTTTCTCAATTATTTCTTAGGTTTTTGCAATCTTCATCAAAACAGTAGAACATACAGTAGAGCATAGAGTAGAACATACAGCAGAACATACAGTAGAACAAAGCAGAACATGCAGTAGAACATACAACATAACATACAGCTGAACATACAGTAGAACTTACAGTGGAACATACAGCAGAACATACAACAGAACATACAACAGAACATACAGCAGAACACAGCAGATCATATAGTAGAACATAAAGCAGAACATGTAGTAGAACATATAGTAGAACATGCAACAGAACATACAACAGAACATACAGCAGAACACAGCAGATCATGTAGTAGAACATAAAGTAGATTAGAACATACATTAGAACATACAGCAGAACATAAAACATAACTTACAGCTGAATCGAACATACAGTAGAACATACAGCAGAATATACAGTAGAACATACAGTAGAACAAACAGTAGAACATACAGCAGAACATACAGCTGAACATACAGTAGAACATAAAGCAGAACATACAGTAGAACATACAGTAGAACATACTGCAGAACATACATTAGAACATAAAGCAGAACATACAGTAGAACATACAGCAGAACATACAGCAGAACATACGGTAGAACATACAGTAGAACATACTGCAGAACATACATTAGAACATAAAGCAGAACATACAGTAGAACATACAGCAGAACATACAGCAGAACATACAGTAGAACATAGAGTAGAACGTACTGCAGAACATACATTAGAACATACATTAGAACATACAGTAGAACATACAGCAGAACATACAGTAGAACAAACAGCAGAACATAAAGCAGAACATGTAGTAGAACATACAGTAGAACATACAACAGAACATACAGTAAAACATACAGTAGAACATACAGTAGAACATACAGTAGAACATACAGCAGAACATACAGCAGAACATACAGTAGAACATACAGCAGAACATACAGCAGAACATAAAGCAGAACATGTAGTAGAACATATAGTAGAACATGCAACAGAACATACAGTAAAACATACAGTAGAACACAGCTGATCATATAGTAGAACATAAAGTAGATTAGAACATACATTAGAACATACAGCAGAACATAAAACATAACTTACAGCTGAATCGAACATACAGTAAAACATACAGTAGAACAAACAGTAGAACATACAGCTGAACATACAGCAGAACATACAGTAGAACATACAGTAGAACGTACTGCAGAACATACATTAGAACATACATTAGAACAAACAGTAGAACATACAGCTGAACATACAGCAGAACAAACAGTAGAACATACAGCTGAACATACAGCAGAACATACAGCAGAACATACAGTAGAACGTACTGCAGAACATACATTAGAACATACATTAGAACATACAGTAGAACATACAGCAGAACATACAGTAGAACAAACAGCAGAACATAAAGCAGAACATGTAGTAGAACATACAGTAGAACATACAACAGAACATACAGTAAAACATACAGTAGAACAAACAGTAGAACATACAGCTGAACATACAGTAGAACATACAGTAGAACATATTGCAGAACATACATTATAACATACAGCAGAACATACAGTAGAACATACAGCAGAACATACAGCAGAACATACAGTAGAACATACAGTAGAACGTACTGCAGAACATACATTAGAACATACATTAGAACATACAGTAGAACATACAGCAGAACATACAGTAGAACAAACAGCAGAACATAAAGCAGAACATGCAGTAGAACATACAGTAGAACATACAACAGAACATACAGTAAAACATACAGTAGAACATACATTAGAACATACATTAGAATATACATTAGAACATACAGTAGAACATACATTAGAACATACAGTAGAACATACAGTAGAACCTACAGCAGAACATACAGTAGAACAGACAGTAGAACATACAACAGAACATAGAGTAGAACATACAGTAGAACATACAGCAGAACATACAGCAGAACATGCAGTAGAACATACAACAGAACATATTGCAGAAAATGCATTAGAACATACAGTAGAACACACAGTTTAACATACAGTAGAACATACATTAGAATATACATTAGAACATACAGTAGAACATACAGTAGAACCTACAGCAGAACATACAGTAGAACAGACAGTAGAACATACAACAGAACATACAGTAGAACAGACAGTAGAACATACAACAGAACATAAATAAGAACATGCAGTAGAACATACAACAGAACATATTGCAGAAAATACATACAGTAGAACAAGCAGCAGAACATACAGTAGAATGTACAGTAGAACATACATTAGAACATACATTAGAACATACAGTACAGGTCCTCTGTAGCTCAATTGGTAGAGCATGGCGCTTGTAACGCCAGGGTAGTGGGTTCGATCCCCGGGACCACCCATACGTAAAAATTTATGCAAACATGAATATAAGTCGCTTTGGATAAAAGCGTCTGCTAAATGGCATATTATTTATTATTACAGTAGAACGTAGAGAAGAACATACAGCAGAACATACAGTAGAACATACAGCTGAACATACAGTAGAACATACAGTACATCATACAACAGAACATACAGCAGAACATACAGCAGAACAAAAAGCAGAACATGCAGTAGAACATACAGTAGAACATACAACAGAATATACAGTAAAACATACAGTAGAACATAATGCATAACATACAGTAGAACATACAGCAGAACATGCAGTAGAACATACAACAGAACATATTGCAGAAATTGCATTAGAACATACAGTAGAACACACAGTTTAACATACAGTAGAACATACATTAGAACATACATTAGAACATACAGTAGAACATACAGCAGAACATACAGTAGAACATACAGCAGAACATACAGCAGAACATGCAGTAGAACATACAACAGAACATATAGCAGAAAATGCATTAGAACATACAGTAGAACACACTGTTTAACATACAGTAGAACATACATTAGAACATACATTAGAACATACAGTAGAACATACAGTAGAACATACAGCAGAACATACAGCAGAACATACAGCAGAACATGCAGTAGAACATACAGTAGAACATACAGCAGAACATACAGTAGAACATACAGTGGAACATACAGTAGAACAAACAGTAGAACATACAGTAGAACATACAGTGGAACATACAGTAGAACAAACAGTAGAACATACAGTGGAACATACAGTAGAACAAACAGTAGAACATACAGCAGAACATGCAGTAAAACATCCAACAGAATATACAACAGGACATAATACAGAACATACAATAAAACATACATTTGAACATACAGCAGAGGTATACATCCAGATAGCAATTGACCGTTTAACAGATTCCCAGATGGCAGACTGTAACTTTAAGAACAGCTATGTTTCCATGTACTGTAATATGACAGTTATTCTAAAGCGGACAAGTAAATGGGAGAGAGAGAGAGAGAGAGAGAGAGAGAGAGAGAGAGAGAGAGAGAGAGAGAGAGAGAGAGAGAGAGAGAGAGAGAGAGAGAGAGAGAGTACATTACAGCATTTTCATGGTCAGCTTGAAACAGTTTACCATGTAAATTAGTTAGTATATATCTGGGGTGGTGGAGTCTCCTAAAGGTCAAATCCTGATATTAATCTGTTGGCTTGAGACACACACAGACACTTTTTAGAATCTGTTTTGATCTTAAATAAGTATGACTATAATTACTACAGGCCAGTGTTTCCCAACTCCAATCCTGGATTGGATGAGCACACATTTTAGTTTTAGCACTAAAACAAGTAGGTTTGTCAGGGGCAACAACAAAAATGTTGAGCTGTTGGGGATACTGGAGGACATAGGAAATACTGGACATGGCAAGTTGTCCTCTTTGAGATTGTCTTGTCAAAAATAGTTCTGTATTAGTATATAATAGTTATAAGATCTGGATACAAATTTACATTTTGAGACTTAAGCTACAACACTTACATTATCCATCAATGACATTATCATACACATAACTAGAGTAAAATTATTTAACTAGCTAAACTGTTTGCCAATAACACACATATCATTCAATTTAATTTAGTTTTTAATAATAGACAACACACATTTTAGACTGAGGAAACAGAAGGAGGAACTTGTAAACTGATATGTCCCAACTTCGTAACGCACAGAGCCAATGACAACCATCCAACCACGTTGAACATTGCATTGTTGTGATGACAATCATACTGATGTCCAATCCAAAACATCCTCATCTCTTCTGCTGCACCTGTTACGCATGCAAGACCTGCCAATGTCCCAAACAAGCCATGCAGACAGATAAAAAGCAATGTACAGTTAAGAGGCAACTGTATGTTAATGTGTATGTAGCCTACGTTCATGTTGGAAAGACAGCAACACAATAAGTAGACAATAGTCTGCCATTTCAGCATTACCTTCTCTCTTTTCACACTTTATGAATCATTATTAATCCAACCACTTGAGACTCAGAGGCCTATTATAGCAAAATTGTTTAATAACTTACTTAACGGATTGGGTTCATGGCTGCCGTTCACTCGTCCGTCGGTGTGTATCTGGAGATGGAAACCAATGCCAACCCGACAGTATAGCCTGCAAGTCCTGCGTCCCGAACCACGGATTGTACCCGCTTCCAGAAGTTGGTCCTCCAAGGAGACGTATCCAAGGGATCCAGTGACTACGGCGGCGGAGACGGA
This sequence comes from Coregonus ussuriensis, assembly GCA_031479575.1. Classification (NCBI taxonomy): domain Eukaryota; kingdom Metazoa; phylum Chordata; class Actinopteri; order Salmoniformes; family Salmonidae; genus Coregonus; species Coregonus ussuriensis. The sequence continues at coordinate 48,542,157 of CM062490.1, forward strand.
GACCACAGCGGCGCAAATCAATTGCAGCAGAGCGAAGGTAAAAAGGGAGAGAGGAACATTCATTCTTCCAAAAAGGAAACTCTGTCTGTCCTCTGGCTCTGCTAGTTCACTTCTTCTTCTTCGATCATGGTGTTGTTGTAGTGGATCCCGAGCTCACAGAAAAGCTATGTGGGTAGTGCCAGTGCACGAGGAACCGTGCGCACACTAGAACACGTCCAGTTCCAGAAGCGCTCGTGGGCATTACCCCAGCGGTGCCGCGCGGTGGTCGGTGTGTGTAGCTGCTGCTGGTGTGCTGGAGTGGTTCCGCTGGCCTGGCACACACGGAGATATTTATAACCAACACAATGATGTCACTGCTTAATACATGACTGAGTTCTGAAGGACGCTTTCTCTCATCCGGATTTTCTCTCTAAAAACACCAGCCCTGCTCAATATCGATCTGCGCTGCCAATAGCAACGATGAGGCAAAAATAGGACAAAACTGACAGCGCAATTTTCCTTCCAAAGGACTCCTCTGTGCCAGGACGCAGCATGCACGGCATTTTACGCACGAGGAGGCATGTTTTTATAGATCTGCAGCACAGCACACCAATAATTCATAACTGGAGAGAGAGAGAGAGAGAGAGAGAGAGAGAGAGAGAGAGACAGAGAGAGAGAGAGAGAGAGGGGGGGGGGGGGGGGGGGGGGGGGAATCCCTTGACAGTCTTCTGTCGAAATCAGAGATTTGCTGTGGGGAAAGTTCAAACTTTGCGGTGCGACCTGAGTGCGACGATATAAAGAAGAATAACTGTGTGTCTGTGAGGGACAGTGAGTTTAAAATAGATACAGACCTACAGTTCCTCAGGTGACGTTTTACAGTTTTAATATCGCACATGCAGGGCAGGCAGACTCACGCACGCATAGCACTGCTTATATAGCTTCTTTCTTTAGCCTACCTTACTGCGCATTTACCTACATGACCGTTATTCTGTCTGAGCGAGGGAATAGAATCCACTAAAATAGAACGGCACTTTTGAATGCAAGGTGCATTTTGGGGAGATATTGAAATGGATTTGAGAATTATAATGAACCATTAATTGTACTGCCAATTGTTTTTGAGAATCAGGCTACTGCTAGTGAGTAGACTGTTGTGGTACCTATGTTTTTGAAAATAATGCAGTAATTGTATAGGTAAGGTTGAGTGTATTTTAAATATCATATCACCAGATTTCATAAAGATAATAGGCATATTTTACAATACTGAGAAGAAACAAGCTATGGACTTTTATTGGGTTTTTTGATGCACTTAATTCTCAGTCATGGTTCTACAATCTGACAACGTTGTTGTCTAATCCAGTTGTCTCCACTTCAGATCACACAGTGCAGTTAAAGGGTTAAGGCTGATGATAACATAGTCCATGCTGCATCCATGTGCTCCTGCCTCAACAGGGATCCACTCCCGCTTTGTAGTCCCGTGTAGCTCGATTGGTAGAGCATGGCAGTTTGCAACACCAGGGTTGTGGGTTCGATTCCCACGGGGGGGGGGGGGCAGAATGAAAATGTATGCACTCACTAACTGTAAGTCGCTCTGGATAAGAGCGTCTGCTAAATGACTAAAATGTAAAATGTTATGGTGTCTACATCATATGGGAAAACACTTGCGTGCG
>CM062490.1:48548802-48639396 GCA_031479575.1 Coregonus ussuriensis
TGTTGGAAGGTGAACCTTCACCCCAGTCTGAGATCCTGAGCGCTCTGGAGCAGGTTTTCATCAAGGATCTCTCTGTACTTTGCACTGTTCATCTTTCCCTCGATCCTGACTAGTCTCCCAGTCCCTGCCGCTGAAAAACATCCCCACAGCATGATGCTGCCACCACCATGCGTCTCCGTAAGGATGGTGCCAGGTTTCCTCCAGACGTGACGCTTGGCATTCAGGCCAAAGAGTTCAATCTTGGTTTCATCAGACCAGAGAATCTTGTTTCTCATGGTCAAAGAGGCCTTTAGGTGCCTTTTGGCGAACTCCAAGCGGGCTGTCATGTGCCTTTTACTGAGGAGTGGCTTCTGTCTGGCCACTCTACCATAATGGCCTGATTGGTGGAGTGCTGCAGAGACGGTTGTCCTTCTGGAAGGTTCTCCCATCTCCACAGAGTAACTCTAGAGCTCTGCCAGAGTGACCATCGGGTTCTTGGTCACCTCACTGACCAAGGCCCTTCTCCCCCAATTGCTCAATTTGGCCGGGCAGCCAGCTCTAGGAAGAGTCTTGGTGGTTCCAAACTTCTTCCATTTAATTATGATGTAGGCCACGGTGTTCTTGGGGACCTTCAATGCTGCAGACATTTTTCGGTACCCTTCCCCAGATCTGTGCCTTGACATAATCCTGTCTCGGAGCTCTACGGACAATTCCTTCGACCTCTGGCTTGGTTTTTGCTCTGACATGCACTGTCAACTGTGGGACTTTATATAGACAGGTGTGTGCCTTTCCAAATCATGTCCAATCAATTGAATTTACCACAGGTGGACTCCAATCAAGTTGTAGAAACATCTCAAGGATGATCAATGGAAACAGGATGCACCTTGGCTCAATTTCGAGTCTCATAGCAAAGGGTCTGAATACTTATGTAAATAAGGTATTTCTGTTTTTTATTTTTAATACATTTGGAAACATTCATATAAACCTGTTTTCGCTTTGTCATTGTGGGGTATTGTGTGTAGATTGATGAGGGAAAAAGGCATTTAATCAATTTTAGAATAAGACTGTAACGTAACAAAATGTTGAAAAAGTCAAGGGGTCTGAATACTTTCTAACTACTAGCTACACACACGCACACAGAGAGCTGAATGACCATGCCGGCTATCTATTTTTATTTTCATTTTTTTATTTTTTTTATTTTTTTTATGGGGTAGATCAGCTTTAATATTTCAGATAGATTGTATCTTCTATCAATGTAATTGTCTGAATCACTTCCAATCCCCCATATGTTTTTTTCTCTCGCAAATATATATATATATATATATATATATATATATATATATATATATATAGGACTGCCCGTTCCATGATCTCGTCATCACGGTTGACAACTCCGTTGTGTCCTCCTCCCAGAGTGCGAAGAGCCTTGGCGTGACCCTGGACAACACCCTGTCGTTCTCCGCTAACATCAAGGCGGTGACCCGATCCTGTAGGTTCATGCTCTACAACATTCGGAGAGTACGACCCTGCCTTACACAGGAAGCGGCACAGGTCCTAATCCAGGCACTTGTCATCTCCCGTCTGGATTACTGCAACTCGCTGTTGGCTGGGCTCCCTGCCTGTGCCATTAAACCCCTACAACTCATCCAGAATGCCGCAGCCCGTCTGGTGTTCAACCTTCCCAAGTTCTCTCACGTCACCCCGCTCCTCCGCACACTACACTGGCTTCCAGTTGAAGCTCGCATCTGCTACAAGACCATGGTGCTTGCCTACGGAGCTGTGAGGGGAACGGCACCTCCGTACCTTCAGGCTCTGATCAGTCCCTACACCCAAACGAGGGCATTGCGTTCATCCATCTCTGGCCTGCTGGCTCCCCTACCTCTGCTGAAGCACAGTTCCCGTTCAGCCCAGTCAAAACTGTTCGCTGCTCTGGCACCCCAATGGTGGAACAAGCTCCCTCACGACGCCAGGACAGCGGAGTCACTCACCACCTTCCGGAGACATTTGAAACCCCACCTCTTTAAGGAATACCTGGGATAGGATAAAGTAATCCTTCTACCCCCCCCTTACCCCAACCCCCAAAAAAAATAAAAAATAAGGTGAATGCACCAATTTGTAAGTCGCTCTGGATAAGAGCGTCTGCTAAATGACGTAAATGTAAATGTAAATATATATATATATATATATATATATATATATATATATATATATATATATATATATATATATATATACACAGTGGGGAAAAAAAGTATTTAGTCAGCCACCAATTGTGCAAGTTCTCCCACTTAAAAAGATGAGAGAGGCCTGTAATTTTCATCATAGGTACACGTCAACTATGACAGAAAAATTGAGGAAAAAAAATCCAGAAAATCACATTGTAGGATTTTTTATGAATTTATTTGCAAATGATGGTGGAAAATAAAGTATTTGGTCACCTACAAACAAGCAAGATTTCTGGCTCTCACAGACCTGTAACTTCTTCTTTAAGAGGCTCCTCTGTCCTCCACTCGTTACCTGTATTAATGGCACCTGTTTGAACTTGTTATCAGTATAAAAGACACCTGTCCACAACCTCAAACAGTCACACTCCAAACTCCACTATGGCCAAGACCAAAGAGCTGTCAAAGGACACCAGAAACAAAATTGTAGACCTGCACCAGGCTGGGAAGACTGAATCTGCAATAGGTAAGCAGCTTGGTTTGAATAAATCAACTGTGGGAGCAATTATTAGGAAATGGAAGACATACAAGACCACTGATAATCTCCCTCGATCTGGGGCTCCATGCAAGATCTCACCCCGTGGGGTCAAAATGATCACAAGAACGGTGAGCAAAAATCCCAGAACCACACGGGGGGACCTAGTGAATGACCTGCAGAGAGCTGGGACCAAAGTAACAAAGCCTACCATCAGTAACACACTACGCCGCCAGGGACTCAAATCATGCAGTGCAAGATGTGTCCCCCTGCTTAAGCCAGTACATGTCCAGGCCCGTCTGAAGTTTGCTAGAGTGCATTTGGATGATCCAGAAGAGGATTGGGAGAATGTCATATGGTCAGATGAAACCAAAATATAACTTTTTGGTAAAAACTCAACTCGTCGTGTTTGGAGGACAAAGAATGCTGAGTTGCATCCAAAGAACACCATACCTACTGTGAAGCATGGGGGTGGAAACATCATGCTTTGGGGCTGTTTTTCTGCAAAGGGACCAGGACGACTGATCCGTGTAAAGGAAAGAATGAATGAGGCCATGTATCATGAGATTTTGAGTGAAAACCTCCTTCCATCAGCAAGGGCATTGAAGGTGAAACGTGGCTGGGTCTTTCAGCATGAAAATGATCCCAAACACACCGCCCGGGCAACGAAGGAGTGGCTTCGTAATAAGCATTTCAAGGTCCTGGAGTGGCCTAGCCAGTCTCTACATCTCAACCCCATAGAAAATCTTTGGAGGGAGTTGAAAGTCCGTGTTGCCCAGCGACAGCCCCAAAAACATCACTGCTCTAGAGGAGATCTGCATGGAGGAATGGGCCAAAATACCAGCAACAGTGTGTGAAAACCTTGTGAAGACTTACAGAAAACGTTTGACCTGTGTCATTGCCAACAAAGGGTATATAACAAAGTATTGAGAAACTTTTGTTATTGACCAAATACTTATTTTCCACCATAATTTGCAAATAAATTCATAAAAAATCCTACAATGTGATTTTCTGGATTTTTTTTCTCATTTTGTCTGTCATAGTTGACGTGTACTCTCTCATCTTTTTAAGTGGTAGAACTTGCACAATTGGTGGCTGACTAAATACTTTTTTTCCCCACTGTATATACACACATACATATATACACATATACACATACATACACACACATATATATGCATACATACATATATACATACATCCATACACACACATATTCTTTTTTTAAAAATTATATTTCCCTTCATTACTTTCCAACCCCACAACGCCAGGCATAATGGGACCCATCTCGTCCAAAAAGTTGACTCAAGTTTGCCAAAAAGCACCTGGATGATCATCAAGACTCTTGGAAGAACGTTCTATTGACAGATGATTCAAAAGTATAACTTTTTGGACGAGATGGTTCCAGTAATGCCTGGCGAAAACCAAACTCTGCATTCTACAGTAAGAACATCATACCAAAGGTCAAGCATGGTGGTGGTGGTGTGATGGTTTGGGGATGCTTTGCTGCCTCAGGACCTGGACGACTTGCCTTAATAGAAGGAACCATGAATTCTGCTCTGTATCAGAGAATTCTACAGGAGAATGTCAGACCATCCGTCTGTGAGCTGAAGCTGAAGCGCAGCTGGGTCATGCATCAAGACAATGAACCAAAACACACAATCAAGTCTACATAAAAATTGCTAAAAAGCAACAAATTGGAAGATTTGGAATGGCCTAGTCAAAGTCCAGACCTAATCCCAATTGAGATGTTGTGGCAGGACTTGAAACGAGCAGTTCATGCTTAAAAGCCCACACGTCACTGAGTTAAAGCAGTTCTGCATGGAAGAGTGGGCAAAAATTCCTCCACAGCGACGTGAGAGACTGATCAACAACTACAGGAAGCATTTGGTTGGAGTCATTGCAGCTAAAGGTGGCACAACCAGTTATTGAGCGTAAGGGGGCAATTACTTTTTCACACAGGGGAATTGGGTGTTGCATAACTTTGTTTATGAAATAAACATGTAATTGTTGTGTTATTTATCCACTTATGTTCCCTTTATCTAATATTAGGTTTTGGTTGAAGATCTGATAACATTCAGTATCACAAATATGCAAAAGTTGAGAAAATTTGAAAGGGGGCAAATACTTTTTCATAGGACTGTATATACTGATTATGGACACAGTATGCTTTACATTAGTTATCTTGTTGTTATGAGTTGTTGTTATTAGTCCCATCCTTCAGCTCCATTCAACACCTCCCATCTATCTCTTATAACACCATCCATATTGGATTTTTATTTGCCATATCTTTTTCAACTGTACTGTGATGTTTTACAAAAGTTCTGAACCTTTCTATTCTCATTGTTTCTACAGATCGTAAATTGAAAATAATAATTTTTGCTAAAAGTATTATTATATTATTGATCGATTGACTATGACTTTTCAAATCACCCAGTAGTGCTATCTGCAGGGTTAGCTCCAGGTAAATATTGCAATCCTTTAGCCATTCCTGGACCTGTGTCCAAAAACAAGCTACAAATGGACAGTACCAAAACAAATGATCTAATGATTCTGTCTCTTCGCAGCAAAATATGCAGAGCTGGGAAGATTGTATCCCCCATATAAATAACATTATATTGGTAGCAAGAATTGTATATAATAATTGAAATTGAAAAATTATAAGTTTTGAATCCGGTGTCGTTTTGCGTATCAATTCATAAACACTACGCTATGGAATCGGTACGTCAAAAATCTCTTCCCAACTATTTTGCAATCTATATGGGACGGTTGTCAATCTTTTGGTCCTTAAATGAAACTGGTCAACTTTTTTATTTATCACAATTTTCTTTAACCAATTATGTTCTTTAATGCAGGGCCGACAGACAAGTTCCTTACTTTTTCCCCCCTTCCACAATTCCTTTCCCATTTTTGCGGTAATGCTGCAATTATTTGGTTGTAATTTTGGGTAGAGCCTGGCATTTACATGTCTAACATGCTCTTAATGAGTAGCCAATAGCCATTGTGGTTTTAGTGTATCTAATAAATCGGGTGTGTTTTTCTACTCCAGGATAGAGTCTGACCGATCTGAACATTACAGTATCTATCACTAATCCATTATCCTCCACTTCCACATCTGGCCTTCCCCAGGGGGCTGAACATCTTTATTCTGTCTGCCAGCTACACCGCACACACACACACACACACACACACACACACACACACACACACACACACACACACACACACACACACACACACACACACACACACACACACACACACACACACACACACACACACAGACAGACACACAGACAGACACACAGACACACACACACAGACACACACACACACAGACACACACACACAGACACAGACACAGACACACACAGACACACACACACACAAACACACACACACAGACACACACACACAGACACACAGACACACACACACACAGACACACACACAGACACAAGCACGCACACTCCTACACGTGTACCCATGCACGCAAACACACACACACACGACACACACCTGCATGTACACCACGATTCTATCCCCTCAGGGCAGAGCAGAGACAGAGCTGAGGCCCCTCTCCCACCCTGATGTATAGCTGTGGTCTAACTCCTAACAGAGAACTTATACAAAACAGCTTTCTTTCTTTACAAGTCTTTCATCTTTCATCTTCTCTTCCTCTTTGGAGGAGGGGGAGGGGGAGGAGGGGGGAGGAGGAGGAGGGGGGAGGAGGGAGGAGGGGGAGGAGGGGGGAGGGGGAGGAGGGGGAGGAGGGGTGAGGAAGGGGAGGAGCGGGTGGAGAGGGTGTTATGCAGTAGTGGAATGGAGGGGAGATGTGAGGAGGGTGAAGAGGGGTGAGGAGGTGAGAGGAGGGGTGAGGAGGGGTGAGGAGGATGAAGAGGGGTGAGGAGGCGAGAGGAGGGGTGAGGAGGGGGAGGAGGGGTGAGGAGGGGGAGGAAAGGGTGTTCAGTAGTGGTGGAATGGAGGGGAGGTGAGAGGAGGGGTGAGGAGGGGTGAGGAGGGTGAAGAGGGGTGAGGAGGCGAGAGGAGGGGTGAGGAGGGGGAGGAGGGGTGAGGAGGGGGAGGAGGGGTGAGGAGGGGGAGGAAGGGTGTTCAGTAGTGGTGGAATGGAGGGGAGGTGAGAGGAGGGGTGAGGAGAGGTTGCAGATATTGATTGCGAGACTGTCATAGCTGTGGTGTGTGTGTGTTAGCCTAACCATAACTTAACCCCAACATGAACTTAACCCTAACTTAAGCCTAACCCTAACTCTAACTTAACCCTAACTTAACCCTAATCCTAACTTAAGCCTAGCCCTAACCCTAACTTAAGCCTAACCCTAACCCTATCCATAACTTAAACCTAACCCTAACTTAAGTCTAACTTAACCCCAACCCTAACTTAAGCCTAACCCTAACTTAACCCCTGATATTACACTACCAGCATCTGTAATGATATTACACTACCAGCATCTGTAATGATATTACACTGCCAGCATCTGTAATGATATTACACTACCAGCATCTGTAATGATATTACACTGCCAGCATCTGTAATGATATTACACTGCCAGCATCTATAATGATATTACACTACCAGCATCTGTAATGATATTACACTGCCAGCATCTGTAATGATATTACACTACCAGCATCTGTAATGATATTACACTGCCAGCATTTGTAATGATATTACACTACCAGCATCTGTAATGATATTACACTACCAGCATCTGTAATGATATTACACTGCCAGCATCTGTAATGATATTACACTGCCAGCATCTGTAATGATATTACACTACCAGCATCTGCAGTGATATTACACTACCAGCATCTGCAGTGATATTACACTACCAGCATCTGCAGTGATATTACACTGCCAGCATCTGCAGTGATATTACACTACCAGCATCTGCAGTGATATTACACTACCAGCATCTGCAGTGATATTACACTACCAGCATCTGCAGTGATATTACACTGCCAGCATCTGCAGTGATATTACACTACCAGCATCTGCAGTGATATTACACTGCCAGTGTATGTGATACCAAAGAGCCTGATACTAAGGTTTCTGTGTTAAGGCAGCCATAGCTTGGTTATGATATTGTGGTTGCTAAATGTGAAGTTCTTCAGTAAAGAAATATGTTTGGAAACAATATTTCAAGTCATTGAATGAACGTAATTTCTTAAAGTACAGGGAATTGATGTAATTGCTTTTAACCTGATTGAAGACATTTGGATAGGTAATTCCGAAGTAAAAAGTGAACAAGATTTTTTATAAATGTTTTATTAACATGAAACATTTCATTTGTATTTGCTATTTACTAGTGTCACAACTTCCTCTGAAGCTGCCTCCTCTCCTTGTTCGGGCAGGCTTCGGCGTTCGTCGTCACCAGCCTTCTAGCCACTGCCGCTCCTCATCTCATCATTCCATTTGTTTTGTCTTGTTTATTACACACACCTGGTTCATATCCCCTCATTAGTCTGTGTATAAGTGTTCCCTCTGCCCGCTTGTCCTTGTGGGTGATTGTTTAATGTGAGCTACATGTATTTTGTATTGTCAGGGTATATTTTCCCCGTGTGCCTGTTTTGTTTCAGTGCGCCTGTTTTGCGCACTGGACTGTTTGACGATATCCTGCATAACTCTGTATTCTGGAATAAACTCTGTATTCTGTGATTTACCCTCCTGCGCCTGACTCCTTCAAATCACCCATCACAATTAGGTTTAACCAAAGTGGAAAAGTAGGTTGAGTGTTGAAAGAAATATGTTTCAATTTGAAATATAGGTTCGTTAATAATGAAAATATAAAAGTTGGCATTGAATATTTGGTTTCAACAAATGTTTCAATTGAGAAAACCTAACTCATTTACTTGTAACAAGTTGTTTTAGGTTGATATAAAGAATCATTTTTTACAGTGTGTCTAGTGAGTATGAAATGGGGCAGAGAGACAGACAGAGAGAGAGAGAGAGAGAGAGAGAGAGAGAGAGAGAGAGAGAGAGAGAGAGAGAGAGAGAGAGAGAGAGAGAGAGAGAGAGAGAGAGAGAGAGAGAGAGAGAGAGAGAGAGAAAGAAAGAGACAGAGAGAGAGACAGAGAGAGAGCTAGAGAGAGAGAGACAGAGAGAGAGAGAGAGAGACAGAGAGAGAGAGCGCTAGAGAGAGAGAGAGAGCTAGAGGAGAGAGAGAGAGAGAGAGCTAGAGGAGGAGAGACAGAGAGAGAGCTAGAGAGAGAGAGAGAGAGAGAGAGAGAGAGAGAGAGAGAGAGAAAGAAAGAGACAGAGAGAGAGAGAGAGCGAGAGAGAGAGAGAGAGAGAGAGAGAGATAGTAGCTCATACTTCTCTCTAGTGACTGCTGCCCATAACCTCTCAGCACCACTAGATCTGACTTATCAAACCTGTGTGTGTGTGTGTGTGTGTGTGCGTGTGTGTGTGTGCGACGTGCGTGTATTCGGAGGCATGGGGGAGAGGGGGAGTGTATTCGTGTGCATGCATGTGCATGTGTGTGTTTGCACGCTGACATAGTTAACCTGTGAGTGCATCGGCTTTATCTGTCCAATGACCCCAACAATGGCTACCAACCTGTAATCAGTCACTGGGACGTCACAACAACCATGCTCAGTATTACTAAGTGTTCGGTAGCAAGGCATTTGTTGAATGTGATTTAACTGAATCAGATCTGGGTTCAAATACTACTTGTTTTATTTCAAAATACTTTCAGTGTTTGCTTTAGCCGGCCTGTAGTGCCTTGTGGGTAGGGTGTGCACTTCTAAGACTATGCACAGCTAAAGTAGTTGAAATGATTTTGAATAGTATTTGAATCCAGGGTTTGTTGCATGTGATTTGTTTGAGCTGAATACTGTTCTGATCGCTCCTCCTCAAAGTGTTTCAAGGAGAACATGTGAAGAACCCACCTTTGGCCCCGGGCCTCGCTTTATGAGCACTCACACACACACATGGACAGAGAAAACAGTTTGAAGTGACAGGTGTAACCTCCTCTTGGACCTTTTCTTACTGCGATGCCAAGAATCTAAAGAAGCATGTCATGTAAGACCAACAGGTACACCCATGACCCTGTTAGAGGGAGGGAGAGAGAGAGACAGAGAGAGAGACAGAGAGAGAGAGAGAGAGAGAGAGAGAGAGAGAGAGAGAGAGAGAGAGAGAGAGAGAGAGAGAGAGAGAGAGAGACAGAGAGAGAGAGACAGAGAGAGAGAGAGCTAGAGAGAGAGAGAGACAGAGAGAGAGCTAGAGAGAGAGAGAGCTAGAGCGAGAGAGAGAGAGAGAGAGAGAGAGAGAGAGAGAGAGAGAGAGAGAGAGAGAGAGAGCTAGAGAGAGAGAGAGAGAGAGAGAGAGAGAGAGAGAGAGAGAGAGAGAGAGAGAGAGAGAGAGAGAGAGAGAGAGAGAGAGAGAGCTAGGTCTGTAAACACAGAGGGATTGTCTTTAAAGAAGAGACTAGGTGTAAATGTGTCCCTGTCAGCGAGAGAGAAGATTGAGCTTTAGTGCATCAAAATAGTACCGTTGTACCATCTCTGCTTGTATTTAAATATAGCTTTTTCAGTCACTAAATACTAGTGAAACAGATATCCTAATCTCCGAAGAGGAAGGTAACATTAGAGTTGGCTTACAGTTGCGTATCGAGGTGTAATGACAGTATAAAATAGATTGGATTTGTGGTATGAAGGGTAGCGCAAGCTAGTGGAGGCTAGGAGAGGCTAGAGGAGGCTAGTGGAGACTGGGGGAGGCTAGTGGAGGCTAGTTGAGTCTGGGGGAGATTAGGAGAGACTAGTGGAGGCTAGTGGAGGCTGGGGGAGGCTAGTGGAAGCTAGTGGAGGCTGGGGGAGGCTGGGGGAGGATATTGGAGGCTAGTGGAGGCTGGGAGAAGCTAGGAGAGGCTAGTGGAGGCTATTGGGGGCTGGGGGAAGTGGAGGAGGCTAGTGGAGGCTAGTGGAGGCTGGAAGAGGCTAGTGGAGGCCAGTGGAGGCTGGGGGAGGCTAGGAGAGGCTAGTGGAGGCTAGTGGATGCTGGGTGATGCTAGGAGAGGCTAGTGGAGTCTAGTGGAGGCTGGGGAGGCTAGGGGAGGCTAGTGGAGGCTGGGGAGAATAGGGGAGGCTAGTGGAGGATGGGGGAGACTAGTGGAGGCTAGTAGAGGGAGGCTAGGATTTGTGGTATGAAGGGTAGAGCAAGCTAGTGGAGGCTAGGAGAAGCTAGAGGAGGCTGGGGGAGGCTGGGGGAGGCTAGTGGAGGCTAGGAGAAGCTAGAGGTGGCTGGGGGAGGCTGGGGGAGGCTAGTGGAGGCTAGTGGAGGATGGGGGAGACTAGTGGAGGTTAGTGGAGGCTAGTATAGGGAGGGCTGTTTGAAATTGATACTTCTGAACCAAAGTTTTCTTTCACAGCCTTGTTAGCTAGCTCATCTAAGGTTTGTGCCACTATGCAATGCCTGTAAATGTCCAGCTGTTTTGATCTGGCGAGACTATTACAATTAATTTATTCTAAGTTGTTTATTCGATTAGGCTAGACTCCATTCAGTGTGTCCACTTAGATGTATGAATCAGAGCTTCTTAGTTGTTTGGTATGCGCAGGTGTCAAACACACTGTGCAATTAGGTGTTCATTTTCTATTAGGCTCTTAATGATCAACTAAAACATTAGACATACAAAGCTTGCCACATAAAGCAGTGTCCAACTTAGAGAAAGAGAACGATACTAGAGACAGACAGACAGACAGACATTCAGAACCACATTCCTGTAAAGCTTAGAGAGGATATCATGTTAAATACTGTTGAAGTAATGTGGCTACAGGTTCATCTGCCTCACCTAAAGCTCATTCTTGTGGGAAGCTGCTATAGACCACCAAGTGCTAACAGCCACTATCTGAATATCATGTGTGAAATGTTTGATAATGTATGTGATATCAACAGAGAGGTATATTTTCTGGGTGATTTAAATATTGACTGGCTTTCATCAAGCTGCCACTCAAGAAAAAGCTTCAATCTGTAACTAGTGTCTGCAACCTGGTTCAGGTTATCAGTCAACCTACCAGGGTAGTTACATGTATTGATCACATCATTACTAATGATGCAGAAATTTGCTTTACAGCAGTATCCAAATCCATAGGATGTAGTGATCACAATATAGTAGACATATCTAGGAAAACCAAAGTTCCAAAGGCTGGGCCTAATATAGTGTATAAGAGGTCATACAATAAGTTTTGTAGTGATTCCTATGTTGTCGATGTAAATAATTTTTGCTGGTCTGTGGTGTGTAGTGAGGAGCAAACAGATGCTGCACTTGACACATTTATGAAATTGCTTATTCCAGTTACTAATAAGCATGCATCCATTAATAAAACGACTGTAAAAACTGTTAAATCCCTGTGGATTGATGAGGAATTGAAAAATTGTATGGTTGAGAGGGATGAGGCATAAGGAATGGCAAATAAGTCTGGCTGCACAACCGATTGGCAAACGTACTGCAAATTGAAAAATCATGTGACTAAACTGAATAAAAAGAAGAAGAAACTATACTATGAAACAAAGATAAATGATATAAAGAATGGTAGTAAAATGCTTTGGCGCACCTTAAATGAAAGTTTGAGTAAAAGGGCAAACTCAACTCCAACATTCATTGAATCAGATGGCTCATTCATCACAGAACCCACTGATATTGCCAAATACTTTAATTATTTTTTCATTAGCAATATTAGCAAACTTAGGCATGACATGCCAGCAACAAACGTTGACACTACACATCCAAGTATAACTGATCAAATCATGAAAGACAAGCACTGTAATTTTGAATTCTGTAAAGTGAGTGTGGAAGAAGTGAATTAATGATTGTTGTCTATCAACAATGACAAGCCACCAGGGTCTGACAACTTGGATGGAACATTACTGAGGATAATAGCGGATGATATTGCCACTTTTATTTGCCATATCTTCAATCTAACATGCTGACCAGACCGCTCCACCCACACCAGACGTGATCAAGACATGCAGGTTGAAATATCAAAACGAATTCTGAACCAACTATATTAATTTGGGGACAAGTCGAAAAGCATTAAACATTTAATGCAATTTAGCTAGCTAGCTTGCTGTTGCAAGCGAATTTATCCTGGGATATAAACATTGGGTTGTTATTTTACCTGAAATGCACAAGGTCCTCTACTCCAACAATTAATCCCCAGATAAAAGGGTAAACCGAGTTAGTTCCTAGTAATCTCTCCTCCTTCAGGCGTCTTCTTCTTCTTTGGACTTTATATGGCAGTTGGCAACCAACTTTAAGGTGCATTACCACCACCGACTGGACTGGAATGTGGACCTCAGTTCATCTTTCAATCACCCACGTGGGTACTGTGGGGAAAAAAAGTATTTAGTCAGCCACCAATTGTGCAAGTTCTCCCACTTAAAAAGATGAGAGAGGCCTGTAATTTTCATCATAGGTACACGTCAACTATGACAGACAAATTGAGAAACAAAATCCAGAAAATCACATTGTAGGATTTTCAATGAATTTATTTGCAAATTATGGTGGAAAATAAGTATTTGGTCACCTACAAACAAGCAAGATTTCTGGCTCTCACAGACCTGTAACTTCTTCTTTAAGAGGCTCCTCTGTCCTCCACTCGTTACCTGTGTTAATGGCACCTGTTTGAACTTGTTATCAGTATAAAAGACACCTGTCCACAACCTCAAACAGTCACACTCCAAACTCCACTATGGCCAAGACCAAAGAGCTGTCAAAGGACACCAGAAACAAAATTGTAGACCTGCACCAGGCTGGGAAGACTGAATCTGCAATAGGTAAGCAGCTTGGTTTGAAGAAATCAACTGTGGGAGCAATTATTAGGAAATGGAAGACATACAAGACCACTGATAATCTCCCTCGATCTGGGGCTCCACGCAAGATCTCACCCCGTGGGGTCAAAATGATCACAAGAACGGTGAGCAAAAATCCCAGAACCACACAGGGGGACCTAGTGAATGACCTGCAGAGAGCTGGGCCCAAAGTAACAAAGCCTACCATCAGTAACACACTACGCCGCCAGGGACTCAAATCCTGCAGTGCCAGACGTGTCCCCCTGCTTAAGCCAGTACATGTCCAGGCCCGTCTGAAGTTTGCTAGAGTGCATTTGGATGATCCAGAAGAGGATTGGGAGAATGTCGTATGGTCAGATGAAACCAAAATAGAACTTTTTGGTAAAAACTCAACTCGTCGTGTTTGGAGGACAAAGAATGCTGAGTTGCATCCAAAGAACACCATACCTACTGTGAAGCATGGAGGTGGAAACATCATGCTTTGGGGCTGTTTTTCTGCAAAGGGACCAGGACGACTGATCCGTGTAAAGGAAAGAATGAATGGGGCCATGTATCGTGAGATTTTGAGTGAAGACCTCCTTCCATCAGCAAGGGCATTGAAGATGAAACGTGGCTGGGTCTTTCAGCATGACAATGATCCCAAACACACCACCCGGGCAACGAAGGAGTGGCTTCGTAAGAAGCATTTCAAGGTCCTGGAGTGTCCTAGCCAGTCTCCAGATCTCAACCCCATAGAAAATCTTTGGAGGGAGTTGAAAGTCCGTGTTGCCCAGCGACAGCCCCAAAACATCACTGCTCTAGAGGAGATCTGCATGGAGGAATGGGCCAAAATACCAGCAACAGTGTGTGAAAACCTTGTGAAGACTTACAGAAAACGTTTGACCTGTGTCATTGCCAACAAAGGGTATATAACAAAGTATTGAGAAACTTTTGTTATTGACCAAATACTTATTTTCCACCATAATTTGCAAATAAATTCATTAAAAATCCTACAATGTGATTTTCTGGATTTTATTATCTCATTTTGTCTGTCATAGTTGACGTGTACCTATGATGAAAATTACAGGCCTCTCTCATCTTTTTAAGTGGGAGAACTTGCACAATTGGTGGCTGACTAAATACTTTTCCCCCCCACTGTATATGCTCCTAAAAACCAATGAGGAGAAGGGAGAGGCGGGACTTGCAGCGCGTCAAGCGTCACAAATAGAACCAAGTTCTAGTTTAGCGCCTGGCTACGCAGACGCTCAGTGTGGGTGCAATGATTGAACAACATGTATGTGTAAATATATTTTGCAACGCTCACGCACGCTACGCGAGCGATGTGGTCAGCATGTTAGCCTACTAGAAAGTGTGTGCCCTCAGGCCTGGAGGGAAGCAAAAGTAATTCCGCTACCCAAGAATAGTAAAGCCCCCTTTACTGGCTCAAATAGCCGACCAATCAACCTGTTACCAACCCTTAGTAAACTTTTGGGAAAAATTGTGTTTGACCAGATACAATGCTATTTTACAGTAAACAAATTGACAACAGCACACTTATAGGGAAGGACATTCAACAAGCATGGCACTTACACAAATGACTAATGATTAGCTGAGAGAAATTGATGATCAAATCATTGTGGGAGCTGTTTTGTTAGACTTCAATGCGGCTTTTGACATTATCGATCATAGTCTGCTGCTGGAAAAATGTACAGTAGGTGTGATGGCTTTACACCCCCTGCTACAGTGGCTTGCGAAAGTATTCACCCCCCTTGGCATTTTTCCAATTTTGTTGCCTTACAACCTGGCATTAACATTTATTTTTTGGGGGTTTGTATCATTTGATTTACACAATATGCCTACCACATTGAAGATGCAAAATATTATTTTGTAAAGCCACCTTTTGCAGCAATTACAGCTGCAAGTCTCTTGGGATATGTCTCTATAAGCTTGGCACATCTAGCCACTGGGATTTTTGCCCATTCTTCAAGGCAAAACTGCCCCAGCTCCTTCAAGTTGGATGGGTTTCGCTGGTGTACAGCAATCTTTAAGTCATACCACAGATTCTCAATTGAATTGAGGTCTGGGCTTTGACTAGGCCATTCCAAGACATTTAAATGTTTCCCCTTAAACCACTTGAGTGTTGCTTTAGCAGTATGCTTAGGGTCATTGTCCTGCTGGAAGGTGAACCTTCGTCCCAGTCTCAAATCTCTGGAAGACTGAAAGAGGTTTCCCTCAAGATTTTCCCTGTATTTAGCGGCATCCATCATTCTGATGATCATCTGGGAAAGCGAGAGGCCCCGCTCTCTCGCTTTCCCAGATGTTTAGTTCTTTCATTCCGATCTCCTTTGCAGTATTGTAGTCATTTTCTGTAGCCTGTCAACTATGTGTCTGTCTATCCCTGTTCTCTCCTCTCCGCACAGGCCATACAAATGCCTCACACCGCGTGGCTGCTGTCACTCTAACCTGGTGGTCCCTACATGCACAACCCATGTGGAGTTCCAGGTCTCCGGCAGCCTCTGGAACTGCCGTTCTGCGGCCAACAAGGCAGAGTTCATGTCAGCCTATGCTATCCTCCAGTCCCTCGACTTCTTGGCACTGATGGATACATGGATTACCACAGAAAACACTGCTACTCCTACTGCTCTCTCCTCGTCTGACAATGTGTTCTCGCATACCCCGAGAGCATCTGGTCAGTGGGGTGGTGGCACAGGAATCATCATCTCTCCCAAGTGGACATTCTCTCTTTCTCCCCTGACCCATCTGTCTATCTCCTCATTTGAATTCCATGCTGTCACAGTCACTAGCCCATTCAAGCTTAACATCCTTATCATTTATCGCCCTCCAGGTTCCCTTGGAGAGTTCATTAATGAGCTTGACACCTTGATAAGTTCCTTTCCTGAGGATGTTTCACCCCTCACAGTTCTGGGTGACTTTAACCTCCCTACATCTACCTTTGACTAATTTCTCTCTGCCTCCTTTCCACTCCTCTCCTCTTTTGACCTCACCCTCTCACCGTCCCCCCCTACTCACAAGGCAGGCAATACGCTTGACCTCATCTTTACTAGATGTTCTTCTACTAATCTCACTGCAACTCCCCTCCAAGTCTCCGACCACTACTTTGTATCCTTTTCTCTCTCGCTCTCCTCCAACACTACTCACTCTGCCCCTACTCAGACGGTAATTCGCTCTCTCTCTCCCGCTACTCTCTCCTCTTCCATCCTATCATCTCTTCCCTCTGCTCAATCCTTCTCCCTCCAATCTCCTGATTCTGCTTCCTTAACCCTCCTCTCCTCCCTTTCTGCATCCTTTGACTCTCTATGTCCCCTATCCTCCCGGCCGGCTCGGTCCTCCCCTCCTGCTCCGTGGCTTGACGACTCATTGCGAGCTCACAGAACAGGGCTCCGGGCAGCCGAGCGGAAATTGAGGAAAACTAGACTCCCTGCGGACCTGGTATCTTTTCACTCCCTCCTCTCTACATTTTCTTCCTCTGTTTCTGCTGCTAAAGCCACTTTCTACCACTCTAAATTCCAAGCATCTGCCTCTAACCCTAGGAAGCTCTTTGCCACCTTCTCCTCCCTGCTGAATCCTCCTCCCCCTCCCACCTCCTCCCTCTCTGTGGATGACTTCATCAACCATTTTGAAAAGAAGGTTGACGGCATCCAATCCTCGTTTGTTAAGTCAAATGACACCGCTGGTCCTGCTCACACTGCCCTACCCTATGCTTTGACTTCTTTCTCCCCTCTCTCTCCAGATGAAATCTTCCGACTTTTGATGGCCGGCCGCCCAACAACCTGCCTGCTTGACCCTATCCCCTCCTCTCTTCTCCAGACCATTTCCGGAGACCTTCTCCCTTACCTCACCTCGCTCATCAACTCATCCTTGACCGCTGGCTATGTCCCTTCTGTCTTCAAGAGAGCGAGAGTTGCACCCCTTCTCAAAAAACCTACAATCGATCCCTCCGATGTCAACAACTACAGACCAGTATCCCTTCTTTCTTTTCTCTCCAAAACTATTGAGCGTGCTGTCTTTAGCCAACTCTCTTGCTATCTCTCTCAGAATGACCTTCTTGATCCAAACCAGTCAGGTTTCAAGACTGGTCATTAAACTGAGACTGCTCTTCTCTGTGTCACGGAGGCTCTCTGCACTGCTAAAGCTAACTCTCTCTCCTCTGCTCTCATCCTGCTAGACCTATCTGCTGCCTTTGATACTGTGAACCATCAGATCCTCCTCTCCACCCTCTCCGAGTTGGGCATCTCCGACGCGGCTCACTCTTGGATTGCGTCCTACCTGACAGGTCGCTCCTACCAGGTGGCGTGGTGAGAATCTGTCTCCGCACCACGTGCTCTCACCACTGGTGTCCCCCAGGGCTCAGTTCTAGGCCCTCCTATTCTCGCTATACACCAAGTCACTTGGCTCTGTCATATCCTCACATGGCCTCTCCTATCATTGCTACGCAGACAACACACAATTAATCTTCTCCTTTACCCCTTCTGATAACCAGGTAGCGAATTGCATCTCTGCATGTCTGGCTGACATATCAATGTGGATGACGGATCACCACCTCAAGCTGAACCTCGGCAAGTCAGAGCTGTTCTTCCTCCCGGGGAAGGACTGCCCATTCCATGATCACGCCATCACGGTTGACAACTCCGTTGTGTCCTCCTCCCAGATTGCAAAGAGCCTTGGCGTGACCCTGGACAACACCCTGTCGTTCTCCGCTAACATCAAGGCGGTGACCCGATCCTGTAGGTTCATGCTCTACAACATTCATAGAGTACGACCCTGCCTTACACAGGAAGCTGCACAGGTCCTAATCCAGGCACTTGTCATCTCCCGTCTGGATTACTGCAACTCGCTGTTGGCTGGGCTCCCTGCCTGTGCCATTAAACCCCTACAACTCATCCAGAACGCCGCAGCCCGTCTGCTGTTCAACCTTCCCAAGTTCTCTCATGTCACCCCGCTCCTCCGCACACTCCACTGGCTTCCAGTTGAAGCTTGCATCTGCTACAAGACCATGGTGCTTGCCTATGGAGCTGTGAGGGGAACAGCACCTCCGTACCTTCAGGCTCTGATCAGTCCCTACACTCAAACGAGGGCATTGCATCCACCTCTGGCCTGCTGGCCCCCCTACCTCTGCGGAAGCACAGTTCTCGCTCAGCCCAGTCAAAACTGTTCGCTGCTCTGGCACCTCAATGGTGGAACAAACTCCCTCACGACGCCAGGACAGCGGAGTCACTCACCATCTTCCAGAGACACTTGAAACCCCACCTCTTTAAGGAATACCTGGGATAGGATAAAGTAATCCTTCTACCCCCCCTTAACCCACCCCCCCAAAAAAAAAAAAAAAAAAAAAAAAAATGTAAGATTTGTAAAGTGGTTGTCCCACTGGCTATCATAAGGTGAATGCACCAATTTATAAGTCGCTCTGGATAAGAGCGTCTGCTAAATGATGAAAATGTTTATGTAAATTCCTTAAATTCTGACCAGTTTCCCAGTCCCGCCGATGAAAAACATCCCCACAGCATGATGCTGCCACCACCATGCTTCACTGGGGGGATGGTGTTCTCAGGGTGATGAGAGGTGTTGGGTTTGCACCAGACATAGCGTTTTCCTTGATTGCCAAAAGCTCAAATTTAGTCTCATCTGACCAGAGTACCTTCGTCCATATGTTTGGGGAGTCTCCCACATGTTTTTGGCGAACACCGAACGTGTTTGCTTATTTTTTTCTTTGAGCAATGGCTTTTTTCTGGCCACTCTTCCGTAATGCCCAGCTCTGTCGAGTGTACGGCTTAAAGTGGTCCTAAGGACAGATACTTCAATCTCGGCTGTGGAGCTTTTCAGCTCCTTCAGGGTTATCTTTGGTCTCTTTGTTGCCTCTCTGATTAATGCCCTCCTTGCCCGGTCCGTGAGTTTTGGTGGGCGGCCCTCTCTTGGCAGGTTTGTTGTGGTGCCATATTCTTTCCATGTTTTAATAATGGATCTAATGGTGCTCCTTGGGGTTTTCAAAGTTTCTGATATTTTTTTTATAACCCAACCCTGATCTGTACTTCTCCCCAGCTTTGTCCCTGACCTGTTTGGAGAGCTCCTTGGTCTTCATGGTGCCACTTGCTGGGTGGTGCCCCTTGCCTAGTGGTGTTGTAGACTCTGGGGCCTTTCAGAACATGTGTATATATACTGAGATCATGTGACAGATCATGTGACACTTAGATTGCACACAGGTGGACTTTATTTAACTAATTATGTGACTTCTGAAGGTAATTGGTTGCACCAGATCTTATTTATGGGCTTCGTAGCAAATGGGGTGAATACATATGCACGCAGCACTTTTCCGTAATTTATTTCTTAGAATGTTTTTAATTTCACTTCACCAATTTGGACTATTTTGTGTATGTCCATTACATGAAATCCAAATAAAAATCCATTTAAATTACAGGTTGTAATGCAACAAAATAGGAAAAACGCCAAGCAGGATGAATACTTTTGCAAGGCACTGTATATTGTGGATAAAGAGTTACTTGTCTAACAGAACACAGAGGGTGTTCTTTAATGGAAGCCTCTCCAACCTAATCCAGGTAGGATCAGGAATTCCCCAGGGCAGCTGTCTAGGCCCCTTACTTTTTTCAATCTTTACTATTGACATGCCACTGACCTTGAGTAAAGCCAGTGTGTCTATGTATGCGGATGACTCAACACTATACACGTCAGCTACTACAGCGAGTGAAATCACTGCAACACTTAACAAAGAGCTGCAGTTAGTTTCAGAATGGGTGGCAAGGAGTAAGTTAGTCCTAAATATTTCTAAAACTAAAAGCATTGTATTTGGGAAAAATTATTAACTAAACCCTAAACTCTTGTAATGAATAATGTGGAAATTTAGCAAATTGAGGAGACTAAACTGCTTGGAGTAATCCTGGATTGTAAACTGTCATGGTCAGAACATGTTAATACAACAGTAGCTAAAATGGGGAGAAGTCTGTCCATAATAAAGCGCTACTCTGCCTTTTTAACAACACTATCAACAAGGCAGGTCCTACAGACCCTAGTTTTGTCACACCTGGACTACTGTTCAGTTGTGTGGTCAGGTGCCACAAAGAGGGACCTTGTAAAATTACAATTGGCTCAGAGCAGGGCAGCACGGCTGGCCCTTAAATGTACACGGAGAGCTAACATTAACAATATGCATGTAAGTCTCTCATGGCTCAAAGTGGAGGAGAGATTGACTTCATCACTACTTGTTTTTGTAAGAAGTGTTGACAAGCTGAATGCACAGAGGTGTCTGTTTAAACTACTAGCACACAGCTCGGACGCCCATGCATACCCCACAAGACATGCCAACCGAGGTCTCTTCACAATCCCCAAGTCAAGAACAGACTATGGGAGGCGCACAGTACTACATAGAGCCATGACTACATGGAACTCTATTCCACATCAGGTAACTGATGCAAGCAGTAGAATCAGATTTTAAAAAACAGATAAAAATACACCTTATGGAACAGCGGGGACTGTGAAGAGACACACACACAGGCACAGACACATGATAAGACGCACTATACACACATACACATGGATTTTGTATTGTAGATATGTGATAGTAGAGTACTGGCCTGAGGGAACACACTTAATGTGTTGTGAAAAGTGTTATGAAATGTAATGTCAAAGTGAGGCATGGGGGAGAGGGAGACATGGGGGAGAGGGAGGTATGGGGGAGAGGGAGGTATGGGGGAGAGGGAGGTATGGGGGAGAGGGAGGTATGGGGGAGAGGGAGGCATGGGGGAGAGGGAGGGGAGGTATGGGGGAGAGGGAGACATGGGGGAGGGGGAGGCATGGGGGAGAGGGAGACATGGGGGAGAGGGAGACATGGGGGAGAGGGAGACATGGGGGAGAGGGAGACATGGGGGAGAGGGAGACATGGGGGAGAGGGAGACATGGGGGAGAGGGAGGTATGGGGGAGAGGGAGACATGGGGGAGAGGGAGACATGGGGAGAAGGAGACATGGGGGAGAGGGAGGCATGGGGGAGAGGGAGACATGGGGGAGAGGGAGACATGGGGGAGAGGGAGACATGGGGGAGAGGGAGACATGGGGGAGAGGGAGACATGGGGGAGAGGGAGGCATGGGGGAGAGGGAGACATGGGGGAGAGGGAGACATGGGGGAGAGGAAGGCATGGGGGAGAGGGTTGTATGGGGAGAGGGAGAAATGGGGGAGAGGGAGGTATGGGGGAGAGGGAGACATGGGGGAGAGGGAGACATGGGGGAGAGGGAGACATGGGGGAGAGGGAGGGGAGGTATGGGGGAGAGGGAGACATGGGGGAGGGGGAGGTATGGGGAGAGTGAGACATGGGGGAGGGGGAGGCATGGGGGAGAGGGAGGGGAGGTATGGGGGAGAGGGAGACATGGGGGAGGGGGAGGCATGGGGAGAGTGAGACATGGGGGAGAGGGAGACATGGGGGAGAGGGAGGCATGGGGGAGAGGGAGGCATGGGGGAGAGGGAGACATGGGGGAGAGGGAGGCATGGGGGAGAGGGAGACATGGGGGAGAGGGAGGCATGGGGGAGAGGGAGACATGGGGGAGAGGGAGGCATGGGGAGAGGGAGAAATGGGGGAGAGGGAGGCATGGGGAGAAGGAGAAATGGGGGAGAGGGAGGCATGGGGGAGAGGGAGGCATGGGGGAGAGGGAGACATGGGGGAGAGGGAGGCATGGGGGAGAGGGAGACATGGGGGAGAGGGAGGCATGGGGGAGAGGGAGACATGGGGGAGAGGGAGACATGGGGGAGAGGGAGGCATGGGGGAGAGGGAGACATGGGGGAGAGGGAGACATGGGGGAGAGGGAGACATGGGGGAGAGGGAGGTATGGGGGAGAGGGAGGTATGGGGGAGAGGGAGGTATGGGGGAGAGGGAGACATGGGGGAGAGGGAGGTATGGGGGAGAGGGAGGTATGGGGGAGAGGGAGGTATGGGGGAGAGGGAGACATGGGGGAGAGGGAGACATGGGGGAGGGGGAGGTATGGGGAGAGTGAGACATGGGGGAGGGGGAGGCATGGGGGAGAGGGAGGGGAGGTATGGGGGAGAGGGAGACATGGGGGAGGGGGAGGTATGGGGAGAGTGAGACATGGGGGAGGGGGAGGCATGGGGGAGAGGGAGGGGAGGTATGGGGGAGAGGGAGACATGGGGGAGGGGGAGGCATGGGGAGAGTGAGACATGGGGGAGAGGGAGACATGGGGGAGGGGGAGGCATGGGGAGAGGGAGGCATGGGGGAGAGGGAGGCATGGGGGAGAGGGAGGCATGGGGGAGAGGGAGACATGGGGGAGAGGGAGGCATGGGGGAGAGGGAGACATGGGGGAGAGGGAGGCATGGGGGAGAGGGAGACATGGGGGAGAGGGAGACATGGGGGAGAGGGAGGCATGGGGGAGAGGGAGGTATGGGGGAGAGGGAGGTATGGGGGAGAGGGAGGTATGGGGGAGAGGGAGGTATGGGGGAGAGGGAGACATGGGGGAGAGGGAGACATGGGGGAGGGGGAGGTATGGGGAGAGTGAGACATGGGGGAGGGGGAGGCATGGGGGAGAGGGAGGGGAGGTATGGGGGAGAGGGAGACATGGGGGAGGGGGAGGTATGGGGAGAGTGAGACATGGGGGAGGGGGAGGCATGGGGGAGAGGGAGGGGAGGTATGGGGGAGAGGGAGACATGGGGGAGGGGGAGGCATGGGGAGAGTGAGACATGGGGGAGAGGGAGACATGGGGGAGGGGGAGGCATGGGGAGAGGGAGGCATGGGGGAGAGGGAGGCATGGGGGAGAGGGAGGCATGGGGGAGAGGGAGACATGGGGGAGAGGGAGGCATGGGGGAGAGGGAGACATGGGGGAGAGGGAGGCATGGGGGAGAGGGAGACATGGGGGAGAGGGAGACATGGGGGAGAGGGAGGCATGGGGGAGAGGGAGGTATGGGGGAGAGGGAGACATGGGGGAGAGGGAGGCATGGGGGAGAGGGAGACATGGGGGAGAGGGAGGCATGGGGGAGAGGGAGGCATGGGGGAGAGGGAGGTATGGGGGAGAGGGAGACATGGGGGAGAGGGAGACATGGGGGAGAGGGAGACATGGGGGAGAGGGAGACATGGGGGAGAGGGAGACATGGGGGAGAGGGAGGCATGGGGGAGAGGGAGACATGGGGGAGAGGGAGTGGATGCATGGGGGAGAGGGAGACATGGGGGAGAGGGGCATGGGGGAGAGGGAGACATGGGGGAGAGGGGCATGGGGGAGAGGGAGACATGGGGGAGAGGGAGGCATGGGGGAGAGGGAGACATGGGGGAGAGGGAGGCATGGGGGAGAGGGAGACATGGGGGAGAGGGAGAAATGGGGGAGAGGGAGAAATGGGGGAGAGGGAGAAATGGGGGAGAGGGAGGCATGGGGGAGAGGGAGGCATGGGGGAGAGGGAGACATGGGGGAGAGGGAGGCATGGGGAGAGGGAGAAATGGGGGAGAGGGAGGCATGGGGAGAAGGAGACATGGGGGAGAGGGAGACATGGGGAGAAGGAGACATGGGGGAGAGGGAGACATGGGGGAGAGGGAGGTATGGGGGAGAGGGAGACATGGGGGAGAGGGAGGCATGGGGAGAAGGAGACATGGGGGAGAGGGAGGCATGGGGAGAGGGAGGCATGGGGGAGAGGGAGACATGGGGGAGAGGGAGACATGGGGGAGAGGGAGACATGGGGGAGAGGGAGACATGGGGGAGGGGGAGACATGGGGGAGAGGGAGTGGATGCATGGGGGAGAGGGAGGCATGGGGGAGAGGGAGACATGGGGGAGAGGGGCATGGGGGAGAGGGAGACATGGGGGAGAGGGGCATGGGGGAGAGGGAGACATGGGGGAGAGGGAGGCATGGGGGAGAGGGAGACATGGGGGAGAGGGAGGCATGGGGGAGAGGGAGACATGGGGGAGAGGGAGAAATGGGGGAGAGGGAGAAATGGGGGAGAGGGAGAAATGGGGGAGAGGGAGGCATGGGGGAGAGGGAGGCATGGGGAGAAGGAGACATGGGGGAGAGGGAGACATGGGGGAGAGGGAGAAATGGGGGAGAGGGAGGCATGGGGAGAGGGAGAAATGGGGGAGAGGGAGGCATGGGGAGAGGGAGAAATGGGGGAGAGGGAGACATGGGGGAGAGGGAGGTATGGGGAGAGGGAGAAATGGGGGAGAGGGAGGCATGGGGAGAAGGAGACATGGGGGAGAGGGAGACATGGGGGAGAGGGAGAAATGGGGGAGAGGGAGGCATGGGGAGAGGGAGAAATGGGGGAGAGGGAGGCATGGGGAGAGGGAGAAATGGGGGAGAGGGAGGCATGGGGAGAGGGAGGCATGGGGGAGAGGGAGACATGGGGGAGAGGGAGGCATGGGGGAGAGGGAGACATGGGGGAGAGGGAGACATGGGGGAGAGGGAGACATGGGGGAGAGGGAGGCATGGGGGAGAGGGAGACATGGGGGAGAGGGAGACATGGGGGAGAGGGAGGCATGGGGGAGAGGGAGACATGGGGGAGAGGGAGACATGGGGGAGAGGGAGGCATGGGGGAGAGGGAGACATGGGGGAGAGGGAGACATGGGGGAGAGGGAGACATGGGGGAGAGGGAGGCATGGGGGAGAGGGAGACATGGGGGAGAGGGAGACATGGGGGAGAGGGAGGTATGGGGGAGAGGGAGACATGGGGGAGAGGGAGACATGGGGGAGAGGGAGACATGGGGGAGAGGGAGACATGGGGGAGAGGGAGAAATGGGGGAGAGGGAGAAATGGGGGAGAGGGAGGCATGGGGAGAGGGAGACATGGGGGAGAGTGAGGCATGGGGGAGAGGGAGACATGGGGGAGAGGGAGACATGGGGGAGAGGGAGACATGGGGGAGAGGGAGACATGGGGGAGAGGGAGGCATGGGGGAGAGGGAGACATGGGGGAGAGGGAGAAATGGGGGAGAGGGAGAAATGGGGGAGAGGGAGGCATGGGGAGAGGGAGAAATGGGGGAGAGGGAGGTATGGGGGAGAGGGAGGTATGGGGGAGAGGGAGACATGGGGGAGAGGGAGGTATGGGGGAGGGGGAGGCATGGGGGAGAGGGAGGCATGGGGGAGAGGGAGGCATGGGGGAGAGGGAGACATGGGGGAGAGGGAGGTATGGGGAGAGGGAGACATGGGGGAGAGGGAGGTATGGGGGAGAGGGAGGTATGGGGGAGAGGGAGGTATGGGGGAGAGGGAGGTATGGGGGAGAGGGAGACATGGGGGAGAGGGAGACATGGGGGAGGGGGAGGTATGGGGAGAGTGAGACATGGGGGAGGGGGAGGCATGGGGGAGAGGGAGGGGAGGTATGGGGGAGAGGGAGACATGGGGGAGGGGGAGGTATGGGGAGAGTGAGACATGGGGGAGGGGGAGGCATGGGGGAGAGGGAGGGGAGGTATGGGGGAGAGGGAGACATGGGGGAGGGGGAGGCATGGGGAGAGTGAGACATGGGGGAGAGGGAGACATGGGGGAGGGGGAGGCATGGGGAGAGGGAGGCATGGGGGAGAGGGAGGCATGGGGGAGAGGGAGGCATGGGGGAGAGGGAGACATGGGGGAGAGGGAGGCATGGGGGAGAGGGAGACATGGGGAGAGGGAGGCATGGGGGAGAGGGAGACATGGGGGAGAGGGAGACATGGGGGAGAGGGAGGCATGGGGGAGAGGGAGGTATGGGGGAGAGGGAGGTATGGGGGAGAGGGAGGTATGGGGGAGAGGGAGGTATGGGGGAGAGGGAGACATGGGGGAGAGGGAGACATGGGGGAGGGGGAGGTATGGGGAGAGTGAGACATGGGGGAGGGGGAGGCATGGGGGAGAGGGAGGGGAGGTATGGGGGAGAGGGAGACATGGGGGAGGGGGAGGTATGGGGAGAGTGAGACATGGGGGAGGGGGAGGCATGGGGGAGAGGGAGGGGAGGTATGGGGGAGAGGGAGACATGGGGGAGGGGGAGGCATGGGGAGAGTGAGACATGGGGGAGAGGGAGACATGGGGGAGGGGGAGGCATGGGGAGAGGGAGGCATGGGGGAGAGGGAGGCATGGGGGAGAGGGAGGCATGGGGGAGAGGGAGACATGGGGGAGAGGGAGGCATGGGGGAGAGGGAGACATGGGGGAGAGGGAGGCATGGGGGAGAGGGAGACATGGGGGAGAGGGAGACATGGGGGAGAGGGAGGCATGGGGGAGAGGGAGGTATGGGGGAGAGGGAGACATGGGGGAGAGGGAGGCATGGGGGAGAGGGAGACATGGGGGAGAGGGAGGCATGGGGGAGAGGGAGGCATGGGGGAGAGGGAGGTATGGGGGAGAGGGAGACATGGGGGAGAGGGAGACATGGGGGAGAGGGAGACATGGGGGAGAGGGAGACATGGGGGAGAGGGAGACATGGGGGAGAGGGAGGCATGGGGGAGAGGGAGACATGGGGGAGAGGGAGACATGGGGGAGAGGGAGACATGGGGGAGAGGGGCATGGGGGAGAGGGAGACATGGGGGAGAGGGAGGCATGGGGGAGAGGGAGACATGGGGGAGAGGGAGGCATGGGGGAGAGGGAGACATGGGGGAGAGGGAGAAATGGGGGAGAGGGAGAAATGGGGGAGAGGGAGAAATGGGGGAGAGGGAGGCATGGGGGAGAGGGAGGCATGGGGGAGAGGGAGACATGGGGGAGAGGGAGGCATGGGGGAGAGGGAGGCATGGGGGAGAGGGAGGCATGGGGAGAAGGAGACATGGGGGAGAGGGAGGCATGGGGAGAGGGAGGCATGGGGGAGAGGGAGACATGGGGGAGAGGGAGACATGGGGGAGAGGGAGACATGGGGGAGAGGGAGACATGGGGGAGAGGGAGTGGATGCATGGGGGAGAGGGAGGCATGGGGGAGAGGGAGACATGGGGGAGAGGGGCATGGGGGAGAGGGAGACATGGGGGAGAGGGGCATGGGGGAGAGGGAGACATGGGGGAGAGGGAGGCATGGGGGAGAGGGAGGCATGGGGAGAGGGAGAAATGGGGGAGAGGGAGGCATGGGGAGAGGGAGAAATGGGGGAGAGGGAGACATGGGGGAGAGGGAGGTATGGGGAGAGGGAGAAATGGGGGAGAGGGAGGCATGGGGGAGAGGGAGGCATGGGGGAGAGGGAGGCATGGGGGAGAGGGAGGCATGGGGGAGAGGGAGACATGGGGGAGAGGGGCATGGGGGAGAGGGAGGCATGGGGGAGAGGGAGACATGGGGGAGAGGGAGGCATGGGGGAGAGGGAGGCATGGGGGAGAGGGAGGCATGGGGGAGAGGGGCATGGGGGAGAGGGAGACATGGGGGAGAGGGGCATGGGGGAGAGGGAGACATGGGGGAGAGGGAGAAATGGGGGAGAGGGAGAAATGGGGGAGAGGGAGAAATGGGGGAGAGGGAGGCATGGGGGAGAGGGAGGCATGGGGAGAAGGAGACATGGGGGAGAGGGAGACATGGGGGAGAGGGAGAAATGGGGGAGAGGGAGGCATGGGGAGAGGGAGAAATGGGGGAGAGGGAGGCATGGGGAGAGGGAGAAATGGGGGAGAGGGAGACATGGGGGAGAGGGAGGTATGGGGAGAGGGAGAAATGGGGGAGAGGGAGGCATGGGGAGAAGGAGACATGGGGGAGAGGGAGACATGGGGGAGAGGGAGAAATGGGGGAGAGGGAGGCATGGGGAGAGGGAGAAATGGGGGAGAGGGAGGCATGGGGAGAGGGAGAAATGGGGGAGAGGGAGGCATGGGGAGAGGGAGGCATGGGGGAGAGGGAGACATGGGGGAGAGGGAGGCATGGGGGAGAGGGAGACATGGGGGAGAGGGAGACATGGGGGAGAGGGAGACATGGGGGAGAGGGAGGCATGGGGGAGAGGGAGACATGGGGGAGAGGGAGACATGGGGGAGAGGGAGGCATGGGGGAGAGGGAGACATGGGGGAGAGGGAGACATGGGGGAGAGGGAGGCATGGGGGAGAGGGAGACATGGGGGAGAGGGAGACATGGGGGAGAGGGAGACATGGGGGAGAGGGAGGCATGGGGGAGAGGGAGACATGGGGGAGAGGGAGACATGGGGGAGAGGGAGGTATGGGGGAGAGGGAGACATGGGGGAGAGGGAGACATGGGGGAGAGGGAGACATGGGGGAGAGGGAGACATGGGGGAGAGGGAGAAATGGGGGAGAGGGAGAAATGGGGGAGAGGGAGGCATGGGGAGAGGGAGACATGGGGGAGAGTGAGGCATGGGGGAGAGGGAGACATGGGGGAGAGGGAGACATGGGGGAGAGGGAGACATGGGGGAGAGGGAGACATGGGGGAGAGGGAGGCATGGGGGAGAGGGAGACATGGGGGAGAGGGAGAAATGGGGGAGAGGGAGAAATGGGGGAGAGGGAGGCATGGGGAGAGGGAGAAATGGGGGAGAGGGAGGTATGGGGGAGAGGGAGGTATGGGGGAGAGGGAGACATGGGGGAGAGGGAGGTATGGGGGAGAGGGAGGCATGGGGGAGAGGGAGACATGGGGGAGGGGGAGGCATGGGGGAGAGGGAGGCATGGGGGAGAGGGAGGCATGGGGGAGAGGGAGACATGGGGGAGAGGGAGGTATGGGGGAGAGGGAGGCATGGGGGAGAGGGAGACATGGGGGAGAGGGAGACATGGGGGAGAGGGAGGTATGGGGGAGAGGGAGGTATGGGGGAGAGGGAGACATGGGGGAGAGGGAGACATGGGGGAGAGGGAGACATGGGGGAGAGGGAGGTATGGGGGAGAGGGAGACATGGGGGAGAGGGAGGTATGGGGGAGAGGGAGGTATGGGGGAGAGGGAGGTATGGGGGAGAGGGAGACATGGGGGAGAGGGAGACATGGGGGAGAGGGAGACATGGGGGAGAGGGGGGGCATACGATGCAGGCTAGCAGCATCATACCACAGCCACCTCCATGGCGTTGAGTGATGACAGGAGGG
The DNA here is from genome assembly GCA_031479575.1 of Coregonus ussuriensis. Taxonomy (NCBI): domain Eukaryota; kingdom Metazoa; phylum Chordata; class Actinopteri; order Salmoniformes; family Salmonidae; genus Coregonus; species Coregonus ussuriensis. The sequence continues at coordinate 48,578,189 of CM062490.1, forward strand.
TTAGGGTTAGCGTTAGAGTTACAAGATACAAGATACTTTATTGCCACGCAACCAAGTTTGGTGGTATTTGTTTACGGTACAGTATGGTAACTCTGAGGTGACAAATATATATATATATATATATATATACACTGAGTGTACAAAACATTAGGAACACCTTCCTAATATGGAGTTGCACCCCCCCTTTTGCCCTCAGAACAGCCTCAATTCGTCGGGGCATGGACTCTACAAGGTGTCGAAAGCGTTTCACAGGGATGCTGGTCCATGTTGACTCCATTGCTTCCCACAGTTGTGTCAAGTTGGCTGTTTGTCCTTTGGGTGGATGGTGGACCATTCTTGAGCGTGAAAAACCCAGCAACGGTGCAGTACTTGAGGAAAACCAGTGTGCCTGGCACCTACTACCATACCGCGTTCAACAGCACTTAAATATTTTGTCTTGCCCATTCACCTTCTGAATAGCAAACTCAACAGTTTCCCGTGTGTATCAAGAATGGTCCACCACCCAAAGGACATCCAGCCAACTTGACACAACTGTGGGAATCGTTGAAGTCAACATGGGCCAGCATCCCTGTGGAACGCTTTCGACACCTTGTAGTTTCACCGTCATTGTAAAAAAAAACAGTTATTTTGTTGCTTTGACAAAGTCATTTCTGAAGATTATTCTTTATTTTTTTGTGACTAGTAATTCATTGACATCTGTCCCTAATTTTAAATGTGGACTGAACTCTCGTTTTAATTTGGTGAATCTATTCATTTTTTTAAAAAAAAATTCAGAAGAAACATTGAACATCTAGTGGTCAAATCATAGAATAAAAGCAGGTGAGCTGGTTTATCTCTTTTTGGCAATTTCCTGGTGTTTTGTGGTGGAAAACTGAGCGGGTCGAGCATAACACGTCAACCCTGTTACCCATAGATAGACAGGCTAGAAATGTATTTTTTTTTTTTTTTTTTTTTTTAGCTTGAATTAAATTGTCACTCCCTGTTGCACACAACAATCATCCGTTTCCCCTGTCACAAAGGTGAAAGTTACACTTCTCAAAAAGCACCGAATTGGTGGAAGTACCATAAAAGTACCCTACAGTGGAGTATGAAATGCTCCATGCAGAGAGCTGCACAATATGTAACCTAGCTCTACCAGAACGACATATGATTGATTGGTATCCATGATTTTGATCTATTCAGCTGGAGAGTGATTTGTTGATATGTGTTGGGGACTATGCTATGTCCACCTGACTCTGTGTGTGATTGCTAGATAAAGGTGTGAATTCATCTATCTACAGCGTTTGCTGCAGTAGAATTGGTTGTAGTTCACATTCTTTCCACTTGATGCCACTGTTGAGCTATATTTCGACGTTTCAGCGTCTGGTTCAGGGTTTCTCATGGTGCGTCATTCTCCTTCCCGCAACAGCAAACGATAGATAGGCCTACATATCCACACAATGCAAATAATTGTATTTAAATATTTTATGAATTGCAATAAAGAGTAGACCTAGGCTGTAAATATTAGCCTTTATGGCCTTTGTTTTGCATTTGTTCATGATCCTAGTGTGAATAGTGTGAATAGCGTCCATGTGTTCTACTTAATGTAAAGGGAACTTCATTTCGCTGTAATCAATAGTCACCCCTAAAACACCAGGACTTGTGACTTCACATGGAATAATTGATTTTATTGTAATGCAATGGATTTATTATTTCTACATAATCAGATGTAGCCTGTATAGGCTTATGGAAAAGAGAGGACATAGGCCTAGTGGGTTATCAAGAAAAACACCCGCATGTAGTGGAACCCGTGTAGCTCAGTTGGTAGAGCATGGCGCTTGCAATGTAAGGGTTGTGGGTTCGATTCCCACAGGGGGGCCGTATGAAAATGTATGCACTCACTAACTGTAAGTCGCTCTGGATAAGAGCGTCTGCTAAATGATTAAAATGTAAAAAAATATATTTTAATTTGTTATTTTTCTATTTGATCAAATTTAATTTATTTTATTCATCCGAAACATTTGCAGGGTTGCTGATATTCTCTGGATTTAACAACGGACAGTGAATACATCGATAATGTTCATGGGAATTGTATTTTATTTCATAGAAAGAGTACAGCTTTTACTGCCTGTGGGGATATGCACTTCTTTCTTATGTGGAGGAGTTTTTAGAGGGGAAAAAACCAAGCATGCCAAGCTATTTGCTTTCATTAAGTGTTAGTGGTGTTGGAGACCATTTAATCACCTGTCTTGAAAAAGCTTGAACACCGTCTTTAAGTTGATAGGATATGTTGTAGTATTCGTGTAGGCTATTACACGAAATGGGATAATTCTGTAGGCCTAACGGTATGTGAAAATATGTAGAGTTGCAGCGCACTCATTCCGTAATGATTTTCGGCTGATTTTCTATGATTAAAACATATATCACAACAGCATATACAAGTAAACAGGAAAACTATTTTATTTTTGGTTAAATACTACTACTACTACTACTACTACTACTACTACTACTACTACTACTACTACTACTACTACTACTAATAATAATAATAATAATAATAATAATATTATTATTATTATTATTACAAATACTTATTATTATTAATAACAATAAGTATTATTATTATTATTATTATTATTATTATTATTATTATTATTATTATTGGGCCTATCATGAATCTCCCTTGGTCAGGGAAATTCGACAGTGCAGCCGCGTCCTCTCTCCACCCTCCTCTTGATAACAGAATACTGAATAGAAAAATAAAACACAAACCATTACATACATGCTTGAGTATTTCTTGATAACCCACTAGGCCCATACCCATGAAAACATTATTAGTTATGATTTAATCGACAAAACCCAACCCTTGTTTCATGCTACAATATTTGTTTTTTATGAGGTGGCACATCGTGTTAGCGGCCCTATGTCTGTCGTTTGACCCTTTCTTGCAAACAGTGAGCGATTGTATGAGATGGGTTTTTACCATTTTGGGATCGAATTTGGCCAGTTTTCCCACAAAATCATAATTGTATACTTATAGGCTATGACAAGCTCCACATGGGTTTATGTGGTTATGCCTTTGTCACACTGAAGTTTAAACCATTATAATAAAATATAATATTGATTCATATTCTATACATACCTAAAACTCAACTACGTCATTCCCCTGCACATTGACTTCGTACGGTACTCCTTGTATATAGCCTCATTATTGTTATTTTATTGTGTTACTCTTTCCTTTTTTTGTGTCCTTATTTTTCATACTTTTAACTCTGCATTGTTGGGAAAGGGGCTTGTAAGTAAGCATTTCACGGTAAAGTCTACACCTGTTGTGTTCGGCGCATATGACAAATAAACATATATTTGATTTGATCCCAAATGTAATTTCTATTTTATTTTGTATAAACACAGGTTCCACACACATAGATGAAAATAAAGCTATTTTATTGTCAAAGCATTCAACATGATTAGATAAACTATCAAGTAGCACATTTCACTGATTTCAGCATGAAGGACAAAACCCTGAAACTATTCCCCACTGACACAAAATATTACACTTTGTATTTCAAACAAAACATGTATTTACATTGTAACTGTATAGACTGCATCTTATTTATACCAATGAGCATTATTATACATGCACTCTGAAATATAGTCAGTCTGTCTGACGTCATATCCCAATTTGTGTCAATATTATTAAACCTTTAAAGTGAACATGAAAAAAAGTAATTGAATACTAAACCATGTAATGTAACTATTTTTATTATCATTTTCTATATATGTCTTTATATAATATAAAATTCAACTTACTGTACATTTAAATACACATATTCTTATCTTCCCTTATTTCCCAAATTGTAAGTGCTTCATAAGTTAAATAGATTCATTTCTCAAGTCAAAATTCATTTGCATACACTCAAATAAAGAAACATGACATTAGAAAAAGAAACAAAAAACAGACTGAAGGAAAATAACAACTGTCTGTGTCGAAAGTGGAAACAAGTGCTCTGTTTAAGTGGTGTATGTCCAGTCAGCCAGTCAGCCAGTCAGCCAGTCAGCCAGTCAGCCAGTCAGCCAGTCAGCCAGTCAGCCAGTCAGCCAGTCAGCCAGTCAGCCAGTCAGCCAGTCAGCCAGTCAGCCAGTCAGCCAGTCAGCCAGTCCGTCAGCCAGTCAGTCAGTAATTCCATGTCTGTCTGTCTGAGTGAACCAGATGGTAAAAAAGTTCCTCCCCATGGTCAGTGATGTGATACCCTTTTCCCACTATAGTGCCGACCCAAACCGTACTGTATATTATCTTCCCATTGTCCTTTATGGTCTGTCCCAGTAACTTCATGGATGACCAAGCCATACTGTGCTGGCTCGGCTACAGTATATATTCTTTCCGGCAAAGGGTTCCTTCACCTGATGCAATTCCGTAACCCGGCCAGCTCAGCTCAGCTTGGCTCAGTTTGGCTCGGCCGAGAAGTGTGAAAACGGTTTGTTATTGATCTAAAAGTCAGTTGTGGGAGGTCATGTGACGCGAGAGGTGGTGCCTCTCCCTGAACGACTCGTTACAGATTGGACACTTGAGTTTCTCCTCACGCCTCCTCTTGACCATCGGCTCCATGGCCAACTCCTTCTTATGGTGCGACCTCATGTGGTACACCAGGTCAGAGGTCATCCTGAAGGAGGCGTTGCACTTGGCGCACCAGTTCTGGGCGGGCAGACACAGAGAGGTGAAGGATGGTGGTAGTAAGGTTAGCGCTGAGGGCATCTGCAGCTGGATGGGGCCCTGGCTCTTGGGCCAGAAGGCTGTGGCAGCAGCCGCCGCGTAGAGGAACGGGCTCTGCTTGGACATGACGCCCGGCACGGGGCAGTTGGTGCTCAGCTCGGCGCCGTGGAGTTTGGCGGCCAGGTGGTCTGCCTGGTAGAGTCTGGAGGAGGAGATGGTGTCGCCCACCGCCGGGTGGCAGTCCAGGAGTTTGGACGTGGTCATGACCAGAGGAGAGATCTGGGAGAAGGAGGAGGTAGAGTGGCGGGAGGGTTGGCTGAAGGCGCTCTTCCTTTCCCCACTGTTCCCCCCACCATGCTGGGCTACGGAGGTGAAGGCGCTCCCTAGAGGAGAGGCCTCCATGCGGGTCTGGGACTGGGCAGGCTGGGTCTCCGACAGAACCTGCCTGATGTTAAGATGCTTCTCCTGGGCAGGGTTGCTGCTGGGGCTGGGCCGACCTCCGTCCTTGTTTTCGGCGTTGGAGCTCTGGAGGTTTTTGCTGCTGCTGCTGTTACCATGCGTCTTTAGGCTCTGTGGAGACTTCTTGACCTCAGTGAAGGCGCTGCGTTTACCCTCACCACCCGACTCAGTGGATCCCGACCCTGGTGGGGAGAACGTGGGCCCTCGTCGGTTCTCCTCCAGGCCGTAAGCTCCCCGGTAGTTCTGTGCCGAGCTAGCCAGCTCCTCCTTAGACTTGAGGGACTGAGACAGACTCAGAGAGGCCCTGCTACCATCCCTGTCCCTCTCTCTAGCCCTATCCTCTACCTCTGAGAACTTCCTCTTCCCAGAGCTCTCGCTGCGGATCTCAGCCTCGCGGTCGCTGGGCGGGCTAGTCCGGCTGTTCTCTAGGTCCCTGGCTAAGTTATGGAAGTCTGTGGAGGGTTTGGCGCTGTCCCCTTCCGAGCGGCCCAGTTTAGGGCTAGCTCTGGTGGGTGTGGTGGTGGTAGTGTTGGGGTTAGGGCGCTCGGTGCTTGGCTCCTTACTGAGGACCTCTTCGTCCACATCGCCCGCCGCCATGCTCTGTAGTCTCTTGGTGCAGCGGAACCTCAGGTGGGCCAGGAAAGGGAACTCAAACTGGAAGCGCTGGTTGCAGTCAGGACACGAATAGGGAGCCGACCCTGGAAATGGAGGGAAAATGTTGTCAGTCATTCAGAAAGAAGCTCTGTAGTATATCTTCCTGAAAAACAGTACTGTAATGTTTTGTTATAGCCACAATAGGACTATGAGCTTTTGATTATTAGAAATAATAAATAGGCCTAAAGAAGATTTATTACATGTATTTTCTGAACAAATTAATTTTCCCTAAAATTAAATGATACTGTGGGTGTAAATGATAGGACATGTACAATATGACCTAATTAAACAATAACAGTAGGGTTATTACACTCTTGAACATGAGCTTCAAATCAACTGTATTCCTCAAGTTTTGTTTTATGATGGATTATTGCCGCAAAAGGTAAATGCAAACGCCTATATAAAAAAAAAGCCTAGTACCAGGTAATGCTACAATTGCTGCTCACCTTTGGTCTTGACTGGCGCTTTACTCGCGCTGAGCAGCAGCAGCTCAATCAGGTCTTTCCCGTACCAGACCAACAGCTCCTCGTCCTTCACGATCCTCCGGAGAGACCGGTAGAACAACTGTCCGTTCTTCACATAGGCCTCGAGGTTCTGCTCGTCCCGGTCCCGCGCCGACTGCACGAGCCGGAGCCACATCAAGCCGTCAGACGTGCTGTTGGCTGCTGACGTGTCCACCTGCGCGTCAAACCGTGACAGAGAGCGAGGCAAATCCGTTAGTTGGACCCAAACGAGAAATCCGTGCGCCAACATTCATTCTAACCCTTACGCATAGGCTGTCCATTTTAATTTTTTTAATAGGCAATTTTTCACGTGTTTTGGCTGTGCAACTATATGCATTATACCTGCATGCTATCTTGTAAGATAACACCTCAAATAGGTTCTAATACATATAGTATACTGTGTCACACCAATGTCATGAGAAATATAAATGCTAAACCATATTTGTTATCTTATTTGTGAAATGGGATCAACAATGATAAATCAACCATGACAGACAATTTAATTCAGTCTGAAGAAGGAGATGTAATAAAACAGTAAATAAAGAATATTATCAATATTATCATTCTAGAAAATCACAATATTTGTCTTTCCTTACCCTGAATATGTACGGCGCAGTTCGTTTGTCCGTTGATTTGAGTGCTACGAAGGCTATGCTGTCATACAACGACGTGTGGCTCAAAACACAAGGCCCGAAAATAGCATTTTCTGGAATGTCACATGTGGTGTAGACGCTGGTGAATATATCCGTTAGACACTGCTGCACGGCTTTGGCGTCGCCGTCCCAAACCAACTTCTGTGAGCTGGATTCCTCCATCGTTGACTGTTGATTGCGAACAGAACAGACAAAAAGAAAGAGATAGAATGAATTAAGACGCAATATACAAATGTGTAGATGATGATGAGGTCAAATAAATTGGCACTTCATGAGAGGGTTGGCTAAATGCATGGAGCCAGCTGTCAAGGCCTAGGAAAGGGAATGTTTGTGGGGCCGGTCGTTTTAATTAATTGAAGTCTATTGTAGGATGATAGTGGCCTATCAATTTCAAAGAGCATGGTTGGTTGCCTATTTTCCGCGGTATTCCCAGATGCTGATGAAATAGCTGTAAATTGTGAGACAATGAATGCATGGTTCTAAACGGAATAGTAACAATGGTGTTAATTATATTAATAATTATGATAAACATAAACAACCAGAACAATAATACAATAATAATACAATAATAATACAATAATAATACAATAATAATACAATATCAATTTGATGACAATATATTTATATATTATTACTGTCTCTAAATTATTATTGTTTACAGGCCTAATATTAATTATATTTGGCAGCGATGTCTTACTTCAATTAGGCATATTATTATTACTATTATTACAAAGGCTTTACTATGCTGGAAGTGCAAACTGGACTGTACATTCATCTCAAACCCTAATTTCTAAGTGTGTAACCTAATTATTTAAATTAGCCTCTGGAAGAAGAAAAAATAGCAATAAGAAACGGTAAGGTCCGTATAAAATCGAAAGAGCATATCGAATGGATTTGGAGTGGACTGTCAAAGTCACTGGTTTCATGTCAGATAACCTTTCACTCCATTCTACACGCTCTCCGAACGTATGTCCCCTCATTACCATAATCCACCACGTTCCCTCTCGAGACTGTAATTAAGGCAGCACGCAGAGTGTATTTACGGGTGACCAGTTTTTCTGGCCTCACTGAATTATGCAGCTGTGATCTACCTTTGCTTTGCCACTTGTTCAATTCAATTATGCGTATAGGCCGGTGTAAACACATCGGGTGGACACTTGCATGCAGGCTAAAAACAGCCGTGTGTGTCTAGAGGAATATCTGGTAAATAATAATAACGATTTAACTTCGTATTATCAAATTCATTTTATTTGTGCATGTTATTTTATGTCATGTTATAGGCTTATCTTAATTTTATGCACATATGCTAATGTGTTTATACATGTGTTCTTCTAAAGCGTGCTACCTTGGTTTGTCGACCCTTCACAATATAAAATACATGCGTGTATATCTCAAGAGATTATGAACTAATACCTACTTAATAATATTTGTAATGTAATGATAATTTGGCACGTAAACATGTAATGACAATGTTCTAAAACATTGAAACGTGTTGATACATTGCACATGCCTAAATGTCACCATATCACGATGTTGCTCCCTGTCTGTCTGCTGTCTGATGATGGATCTTTTGTTTTCCATTCGTTTGCTTATAAGCAAAATGCTGAGCCTAAAAGCAAAATGAACAGCTGTCTGCATGCAGATCAAACAAAATGATCCTCTTTCAATGACGCTTTATAGTGAAACATTATTATTCAGGAAACGTTCCGGCCCTCGAACCAAAGTAACTTTTCTCTTCAGCTGCATCGGTGGAGAGAAAATAGTTTGGAGCTATAGCCTACCATCCTGTTCTCCTGTTTAGCCGATTCTATATCAAAGCCACTTTGACAAAATGCAACCCTTCAACTAAAGACCACCGCTTGCAGAAAAGCAATTTTTCGCTCCATCTCCTATATAACCCAGTCTTTTGTGACTTTAAAGGTCGCTCTCTCACAAGGGAAAACCACACAAAAGGTCCAATGAATATGCATCTGAGCTAAATGAGAGAGAATAGCAGGCGGAATGTATGCGCATCCATAAAATGGATGAGACCAACCCATTCAACCTTCTGCCTTCTATTCCAGAGCGTGTTTTACTCCTAAATCTGGATGCCTTGTCAGTCTAAAAACTGCCCTAAATCAACGCAAGAGCTGAATTGCCGATTTGTCCCCTTGCCCCAACATCTGCGGAGCTCTGTCCCCAGCACTACACGATACCCCATTCACGGGATGCTGCCTTGGCTTCTGCTTTGTGGCGGTGCCCGCCTGTCTTTCTGTCGCTGCAAAACAAACCCTGCATCACGCTCATATAAATACAGGCTCTGGCTACCTACCTTTTTGTTGACAATAAATAATAATCCACCAAGGTGATGCTGGAATCAATATGACGCCTTGGAGAGCAGGTTTCGATGCGTCCTCCGAGTCAGTACATGTCCCTGTGTGGTCGTTGAAAGTGACAGTGGTGCCGCTGATATCGCCCTTTTGCTGAGAGGCAGAGAGAGAGAGAGAGAGCGAGAGAGCAGAGAGGGAGAGAGATGCGTGCAGAAGGGGTGCGATGCACTGGCTGACTGGCACACACACACACACTTTTTGTTTGCAGCACATAATCTGCCCAATGAGGCGTGTCACTCGCCGTCTCCTCCCTTTAACTCTTCACTGGCCGACTGTCATTTGATGAGATGCACAGGCAATAGAGGCTACAGCTACAAACATCGTGCCATAACCTTTTTAATTATTATATCATTGTTTCAGTTTGCGGGAGCACTACATAAAGCCATTCATATAACATGTATAGGAGACAAATTAAGGCTTTTTAAACAAACTGGCTCTCAAAGTAGGTTTGTGTGTTTTTTCTTCTAAATTGTTCATGTATAATGGAATGTAGCTACACCTATGCCCTATTATTTATGTTAAGAGGTTTTATTAGGGCTAACTATTATATTTTGTATATATATATTTTTTATTAGCCTATTTTATTATTATTATTATTATTATTATTATTATTATATGACTAGCTTATTGATGTTCAAGTAAAGTCCGCAATATGAATGTCCCATGAATGATATGGATATCAATAAGCTAGTCTCCTTACCATTACTAGCATCTGAAGTGTTAGGCTATTTCTACAGCTATGGCGCTTTCCCTTGCCGGTAGGCGGGAGCCTCCTGGACACCTGCCTGGCTCGCGCCCAGCGTCAAGAGGAAAGGCCGGGCATCGTCGTTATGGAGACGGTGGGGAGCGGCTCGAGCCGTTCCACTGCTGGGCCAACCGACTGATGATGATCATCTGTGTTAGAGAAAAAAAATGTGTTTAAGGCCAGGCTATAGTGAGTAGCTTTAGCCTACTATGTGATGTTACTATCTGCCATGTCCTATGGCTGGTTCATTTGTAGGACGCCAGCGGTTCATTTGCATTCCCTGGCTGAAAGGTTGGTTTTGAACCAGCTGACCTTAACAGAGGAAAGAGCAGCAGCCTGCAGAACTCTGGTGGTCTGAACAAAGATGTTGCATTTAGCAATTTAGTGACATTGTAAAATGTGACAAAGCACACATAGTGTCAGGAAACCAAAGCTGCGACGTTTCATGATGTTAGATCACTGCTTTCAGCACTGGGCTAAATACTTCTGCCCTAGATTCCAAAGTTTCAGAAGTTGTCAGAATTAATTGACCAGAAAGAATTCACTTATGAGCATCCATCCTTCCATCCATCCATCCATCCATCCATCCATCCATCCATCCATCCATCCATCCATCCATCCATCCATCCATCCATCCATCCATCCATCCATCCATCCATCCATCCATCCATCCATCCATCCATCCATCCATCCAACCTTCCATGAATTTAAGTCTGTAGGTAGTTATTACGCACATGAGCCCATGTAACATATTCTACATTTTCAAGCTTTATCTTTATAGAACAAAGGTTGTAAGGAAATCAACCATCTGCACATTCATACCCATAGCAGGCGCACATCTGTATTCTAATGTCTAATGCTGTTCTATTCTATTGTGTTCTATTTTATTATTCTGTTCTACTCTATTCTATTGTGTTCTATTCTATTCTATTCTATTCTATTCTATTCTGTTCTGTTCTGTTCTATTCTATTCTATTCTATTATGTTCTATTCTATTCTATTCTGTTCTGTTCTGTTCTGTTCTGTTCTATTCTATTATGTTCTATTCTGTTCTGTTCTATTCTATTCTATTCTATTCTATTCTATTCTGTTCTGTTCTGTTCTGTTCTATTCTATTCTATTATGTTCTATTCTATTCTATTCTCTTCTATTCTATTATATTCTGTTCTGTTCTGTTCTATTCTATTATGTTCTATTCTGTTCTGTTCTATTCTATTCTATTCTGTTCCATTCTATTCTGTTCTATTCTGTTATATTCTGTTCTATTCTGTTCTATTCTGTTCTATTCTGTTCTGTTCTGTTCTATTCTATTCTGTTCTGTTCTATTCTATTATGTTCTATTCTATTCTATTCTGTTCTATTCTATTCTATTCTGTTATATTCTATTATATTCTGTTCTATTCTATTCTATTCTATTCTATTCTATTCAATTATGTTCTATTCTATTCTGTTCTATTCTGTTCTGTTCTGTTCTATTCTATTCTGTTCTGTTCTATTCTATTCTGTTCTATTCTATTCTATTCTATTATGTTCTATTCTGTTCTATTTTGTTTTGTTCTATTCTGTTCTATTGTTGTATTTCTGTATTTTGAGAGCATGTGGTTTCAATCTGGTTTTAAGCCTGATGGATTCCGGGGCAAGGTAATTGTTGAGAGCATTGGTTTGGAAGGAGTGATTTCATGTGATGTAACTTCACCTGAACTAACTCTGACCCTACAGCTGATAAGGCAGAAATGAACTGGAGCACACAGTGATATTCCACTGTATTCATTTTACCCCAATTTATATGAACAAATCCTTAAACAAATAATTAAACAGATAATGGTAAAAAATAAAATAAAATCAGATAGGGCTAGTCTCAGGATAGCTGAAGATATGGTGATGCTGCTGTTGCTGCACTCCAGCCTTTATTGAGCCTTGTTAATTTACATGCCGTAACAATATCCTAGCTGACAAACAAACGGGTACATCAAAACCTAAAGCATGAAACATACTGCAATTTGTATCGGTCCGTTCACCATATCAGCTCCACTGGCCGGTGAACTCAGACTGGGAGTGCTGATCCGGGATCAGATCCCTCATGTCCACGTAATCTTAGTCATTATAACGTTGAAGGCGAAACTGATCCTAGATCATCATTACAATTCTGAGACACTTTTTTGAATTTGGCTCAGACTTAGTAACACAACCTGATGTCCAAAGACAGCGGTAGTGTAAAATACTGTATGTCATATTGCCTAGACAATGGTGTCATAAACAGATTTAGAATACAGCTCCAATTATGTAGCTCTGTCTATTTCTCTGAGGTTTAATCTCAATGTCACCAACCTGCATAAATAAAGGTTGAATATATTTATTTCCCACTATCGCGCCTTACTACAATCAGATAAACCAAATGATTAACAAAAGCTATATTTAATAATATTTCTCATAATTGTTATTATTTCTGACAGCTATTTTGTTTCATAATTTTGTTGGACCTATCTGGATAATTACAGCATAAAAGGTTCAAGTGTCAACTGGGCATTACCGTAGAATTACAGTAGTATTTTATTAGAATACAGAATGCTATAGAATAGCATTTCTATAGAATTATAGAACTATAGAATATAATTGCTATAGAATTATACAACTGTAGAATAGAATAGCTATAGAATTATAGAACTATAGAATAGAATTGCTATAGAATTATATAACTGTAGAATAGAATAGCTATATAATTATAGAACTATAGAATAGAATTGCTATAGAATTTAAAAAAAAACTATAAAAAAGCTATAGAATTATGGAACTATAGAATAGAATAGTAGAATACTACAGATATGTGGTATCTCATTCCTCAGAGCAAAACTGCAGTGACATAATTTTTATTTATTTACATGAAGTCATTGTCTGTATATATTCTGGGGCAGAAACAGATTGATGTGTTCTTAGTAGTAAATCTCATCCTGCTCAGTGCAGTCCTGCTCAGCCAAGCATGATAAGGCCCTGTTCCCATACACTGGCTGAATTAGAGACACAAAGCCTGCCCAATGAGTAGCCATCTGCTGGGACCAGAGCACCACATCATGGTGTTAGAGGAGGCAAGGGGCTGGCCCGGCCTGGACAGAATGGCTGTGTGTGTGTGTGTGTGTGTGTGTGTGTGTCGTCCCCCCCCCCCCCCCCCCCCCTCACACACACACTCATTGTTTTACCACAAATGGCCCCATTTAATACTAGTGGTTTAAGAGCACCTGCTGCCTCCACTATATACACACCAACACACACACACACAGACACACACAGAAACACAGACACAGACAACATAAACACACAAACACATACACACACACACACACACACTTTTGTGTCAAATGCAGCACGTGGCCCAGCCAAGGAGGGCAATATTCATAAATGCTAATTGTAGACTGATTGTGAGGTCACCTATTCACAGTGACAACCCACTGGACACACACTGGTTGAATCAATGTTGGTTCCACGTCATTTTAATAAAATTACGTTGAACCAACGTGGAATAGACATTGAATTGACATCAGTGCCCAGTGGGAGGTGTCATTTGTCAACACAATGTCAACAAATCTGAATAATGTAAATCAATATAATGGGGATAAAATAGCTTTGATTATTGTATTAATGAATTGCATAATCTGACATTATTAAACATATTTGTTAAAACCATTGTTTTCCTATTTTCTTAGGTCACCTAGTTTATGTAAATGAGTTATTGGTGACAACGCCCTTCTGATCCCATGACAAGACAAAATGTCACACACACACACACACACACACACACACACACACACACACACACACACACACACACACACACACACACACACACACACACACACACACACACACACACACACACACACACACACTAAGGAGGAGATCATATACTGGCTGTCATAATTACAATAGGGATTAACATTACAACAACAGGATCCCCATTAGCCGACTCCGATGGTGACAGCTAGTCTTACTGGGGTCCGACATAACGAAAAACACATTACAGAAAAAATACTTCACAATTTACGTACATGTAAAAACATTAGCATGTAACGTGTGTGCATCTATCAGTTACACATACATGTCAGTACACACACACAACAAGTAGGTCACATGGAGGAGAGGCGTTGAAACATGAGGTGTTGCTATATTTGTTTTTGAAACCAGGTTTGCTGTTTTAATGGGGATTAAAAAAGATTTAATTGTTATTGGTTTTTGTACGATCTACAGAAAATACTCTGTAATGTCAAAGTGGAAGAAAAATTATATGATTTGTAAAGAAATGAATGAAAAATAAAACACGAATTTATATCTTGATAAACACCCTGAGTAAATACATGTTAAAATCACCTTTGGCAGCGATTTCAGCTGTGAGTCTTTCTGGGTAAGTCTCTAAGAGCTTTCCACACCTGGATTGTGCAACATTTGCCCATTATTCTTAAAAAAATTCTTCAAGCTCTGTCAAATTGGTTGTTGATCATTGCTAGATAACCATTTTCATTTCTTGCCATAGATTTCCAAGCAGATTTAAGTCAAAACTGTAACTTGGCCACTCAGGAAAATTCCCTGTCTTCTTGGTAAGCATCTCCAGTGTAGATTTGGCCTTGTGTTTTAGGTTATTGTCCTGCTGAAAGGTGAATTCATCTCCCAGTGTCTGGTGGAAAGCAGACTGAAACAGGTTTTCCTCTAGGATTTTGCCTGTGCTTAGCTCTATTCCGTTTCGTTTTTTTTATCCTGGAAAACTCCCCAGTCCTTAACGATTACAAGCATACCCATAACATGATGCAGCCACCACTATGCTTGAAAATATGGAGAGTGTTACTCAGTAATGTGTTGTATTGGATTTTCCCCAAACATAACACTTCGTATTCAGGACAAAAAGTGAATTGCTTGACCACATTTTTTGCAATATTACTTTAGTGCATTGTTGCAAACAGGAATGCATGTTTTGGAATATTTTATTCTGTACAAGCTTCCTTCTTTTCACTCTGTCAATTAGGCTAGTATTGTGGAGTAACTACAATGTTATTGATCCATCCTCAGTTTTCTTCTATCACAGCAATTCAACTCTGTAACTATTTTAAAGTCACCATTGGCCTCATGGTGAAATCCCTGAGCGGTTTCCTTCCTCTCTGGCAACTGAGTTAGGAAGGACGGCTGTATCTTTGTAGTGACTGGGTGGGGTTGATACACCATCCAAAGTGTAATGAATAATGTCACCGTGCTCAAAGGGATATTCTATGTCTGCTTTTCATTTTATTTTGACCCATCTACTAATAGGTTCCCTTCTTTGCGAGGCATTGGAAAACCTCCCTGGTCTGTGAGGTTGAATCTGTGTTTGAAATTCACTGCTCGACTGAGGCACCTTGGAGATAATTGTATGCGTGGGGTAAAGAGATGAGGTAATCAATTTAAAAAAATCAATTTTAACCCCTGAGGTCGATGTCTGCGCCCCTGCCGAAATCTAATGAGCATAATACACAAAACCCCCATAAAAATCTGTCAATTTAAGCAAGAGGTATCTGTTTTTCTTTTGCATTTGAAATTTGGTCTAACTAAAAATAAATATGGTCCACTTTTAAATCCATGATGAACGCTTACAAGTAGCTTGGCATGCATCATATCGTATTGAGAGGGAGAGGCTCCACGTAGATAATCATGTTCATTATATTAAGTGGCTTTTGTCTGGAAATTACACTCTCCAAAAAAACTAATACCTAGACTATTTTACTAATAAATGCAATACCAAACAACAAAACAGGAATTCATTTTATTCAAAGAACAGAAAGAGCCTTACGAATATCTCTGCAGATGTGTGTTGTGGAATTATAATTTCTAATATAAGGAAATGCAAATAAATGAATTATATATATTGAAACATTCTTTGGAGTGCTGTCCACTTTTATTTTCTATATTAATTAAGTCGTTGTTAATCAGATGCTGATGATATCACTAAGAGGGCTCAGGGAGGGGGAATGGTCTGCTTGAATGAAGCCCAGGAGCCGGGGCTGTAGGAGCTGTGGAGCAAATTAATCAACTTCCACAAATCAGCTGTAGACTGATATGTGGAGCAGAGTGCTACATGTCTATGTGAGGAAACAGCTGTAGACTTTCCATCCTCTTTCCAATGGAGGGCAGAAGAGAGAAGGGAAGGAGGCTGGGACTCTAGAATACAGGATTAGTAGAGCTGGCACACTCGTTTGTGTGTGCGGGGGGGGGGGGGGGGGGGGCGAGAGAGAAAGAGAAATGAGAGGAGAGTCTTGCTCCCTCTCTCTCTTCAATTATCTTCCACCAACGGCCTTTCACATGTCTCCTGTAACTTCACATGTTGATCTGTCTCCTGTACCTTCACATGTAACCTGTCTCCTGTAACCTCACATGTTACCTGTCTCCTGTAACTTCACATGTAACCTGTCTCCTGTAACTTCAAACGTCACCTGTCTCCTGTAACTTCACGTTACCTGTCTCCTGTAACTTAACATGTTACCTGTCTCCTGTAACTTCACATTTTAACTGTCTCCTGTAACTTCACATGTTACCTGTCTCTTGTAACTTCACATGTAACCTGTCTCCTGTAACTTCACATGTCACCTGTCTCCTGTAACTTCACATGTTACCTGTCTCCTGTAACTTCACATTTTACCTATCTCCTGTAACTTCACGTTACCTGTCTCTTGTAACTTCACAAGTAACCTGTCTCCTGTAACTTTACATGTTACCTGTCTCCTGTAACTTCACATGTAACCTGTCTCTTGTAACTTCACATGTTACCTGTCTTCTGTAACTTCACATGTTAACTGTCTCCTGTAACTTTATATGTAACCTGTCTCTTGTGACTTCACATGTTACCTGTCTCCTGTAACTTTACATGTAACCTGCCTCCTGTAATTCACATGTTACCTGTCTCCACATGTAACCTGTCTCCTGTAACTTCACATTTTAACTGTCTCCTGTAACTTCACATGTTACCTGTCTCTTGTAACTTCACATGTAACCTGTCTCCTGTAACTTCACATGTTACCTGTCTCCTGTAACTTCACATGTTACCTGTCACCTGTAACTTCACATTTTACCTGTCTCCTGTAACTTCACGTTACCTGTCTCTTGTAACTTCACAAGTAACCTGTCTCCTGTAACTTTACATGTTACCTGTCTCCTGTAACTTCACATGTAACCTGTCTCTTGTAACTTCACATGTTACCTGTCTTCTGTAACTTCACATGTTAACTGTCTCCTGTAACTTTATATGTAACCTGTCTCTTGTGACTTCACATGTTACCCGTCTCCTGTAACTTTACATGTAACCTGCCTCCTGTAATTCACATGTTACCTGTCTCCACATGTAACCTGTCTCCTGTAACTTCACATTTTAACTGTCTCCTGTAACTTCACATGTTACCTGTCTCTTGTAACTTCACATGTAACCTGTCTCCTGTAACTTCACATGTTACCTGTCTCCTGTAACTTCACATGTTACCTGTCACCTGTAACTTCAAATGTTACCTGTCTCCTGTAAATTCACATGTTACCTGTCTCCTGTAACTTCACATGTATCCTTCTTCTGTAACTTCACATGTAACCTGTCTCCTGTAACTTCACATGTTACTTGTCTCCTGTAACTTCACATGTAACCTGTCTCTTGTAACATCAGATGTTACCTGTCTCTTGTAATTTCACATGTTACCTGTCTCCTGTAACATCACGTTACCTGTCTCCTGTAACTTTACATGTTACCTGTCTCCTGTATCTTCACATGTTACCTGTTTCCTGTCACTTCACATGTTACCTGTCTCCTGTAACTTCACATGTTACCTGTCTCCTGTAACTTCACATGTAACCTGCCTCCTGTAACTCACATGTTACCTGTCTCCTGTAACTTCATATGTAACCTGTATCTTGTAACACCACTTGTTACCTGTCGCCTGTAACTTCACATGTTGATCTCTCTCATGTAACTTCAAATGTTACCTGTCTCCTGTAACCTCACATGTTACCTGTCTCCTGTAACTTCACATGTTACCTGTCTCCTGTAATTTCACATGTAACCTGTCTCCTGTAACTTTACATGTTACCTGTCTCCTGTAACTTCACATGTAACCCGCCTCCTGTAACTTCACATGTTACCTGTCTCCTGTTACTTCACATGTTACCTGTCTCTTATAACTTCACATGTTACCCTGCTCATGTAACTTCAAATGTAACCTGTCTCCTGTAACTTCACATGCTACCGGTCTCCTGTAACTTAACATGATACCTTTCTAATGTAACTTCAAATGTAACCTGTCTCCTGTAACGTCACATGTTACCTGTCTCCTGTAACGTCACATGTTACCTGTCTCCTGTAACTTCACATGTTACCTGTCTCCTGTAACGTCACATGTTACCTGTCTCCTGTATCTTCAAATGTAACCTGTCTCCTGTATCTGTAACTTCACATTTTACCTGTCTCCTGTAACTTCACGTTACCTGTCTCTTGTAACTTCACAAGTAACCTGTCTCCTGTAACTTTACATGTTACCTGTCTCCTGTAACTTCACATGTAACCTGTCTCTTGTAACTTCACATGTTACCTGTCTTCTGTAACTTCACATGTTAACTGTCTCCTGTAACTTTATATGTAACCTGTCTCTTGTGACTTCACATGTTACCCGTCTCCTGTAACTTTACATGTAACCTGCCTCCTGTAATTCACATGTTACCTGTCTCCACATGTAACCTGTCTCCTGTAACTTCACATTTTAACTGTCTCCTGTAACTTCACATGTTACCTGTCTCTTGTAACTTCACATGTAACCTGTCTCCTGTAACTTCACATGTTACCTGTCTCCTGTAACTTCACATGTTACCTGTCACCTGTAACTTCACATTTTACCTGTCTCCTGTAACTTCAAATGTTACCTGTCTCCTGTAAATTCACATGTTACCTGTCTCCTGTAACTTCACATGTATCCTTCTTCTGTAACTTCACATGTAACCTGTCTCCTGTAACTTCACATGTTACTTGTCTCCTGTAACTTCACATGTAACCTGTCTCTTGTAACATCAGATGTTACCTGTCTCTTGTAATTTCACATGTTACCTGTCTCCTGTAACATCACGTTACCTGTCTCCTGTAACTTTACATGTTACCTGTCTCCTGTATCTTCACATGTTACCTGTTTCCTGTCACTTCACATGTTACCTGTCTCCTGTAACTTCACATGTTACCTGTCTCCTGTAACTTCACATGTAACCTGCCTCCTGTAACTCACATGTTACCTGTCTCCTGTAACTTTACATGTTACCTGTCTCCTGTAACCTCACATGTTACCTGTCTCCTGTAACTTCACTTGTCACCTGTCTCTTGTAACACCACATGTCACCTGTCTCTTGTAACACCACCTGTTACCTGTCTCCTGTAACTTCACATGTTACCTGTCTCCTGTAACTTCACATGTCACCTGTCTCCTGTAACTTTACATGTTACCTGTCTCCTGTAACTTCACATGTAACCTGTCTCTTGTAACTTCACATGTTACCTGTCTTCTGTAACTTCACATGTTAACTGTCTCCTGTAACTTTATATGTAACCTGTCTCTTGTGACTTCACATGTTACCCGTCTCCTGTAACTTTACATGTAACCTGCCTCCTGTAATTCACATGTTACCTGTCTCCACATGTAACCTGTCTCCTGTAACTTCACATTTTAACTGTCTCCTGTAACTTCACATGTTACCTGTCTCTTGTAACTTCACATGTAACCTGTCTCCTGTAACTTCACATGTTACCTGTCTCCTGTAACTTCACATGTTACCTGTCACCTGTAACTTCACATTTTACCTGTCTCCTGTAACTTCAAATGTTACCTGTCTCCTGTAAATTCACATGTTACCTGTCTCCTGTAACTTCACATGTATCCTTCTTCTGTAACTTCACATGTAACCTGTCTCCTGTAACTTCACATGTTACTTGTCTCCTGTAACTTCACATGTAACCTGTCTCTTGTAACATCAGATGTTACCTGTCTCTTGTAATTTCACATGTTACCTGTCTCCTGTAACATCACGTTACCTGTCTCCTGTAACTTTACATGTTACCTATCTCCTGTATCTTCACATGTTACCTGTTTCCTGTCACTTCACATGTTACCTGTCTCCTGTAACTTCACATGTTACCTGTCTCCTGTAACTTCACATGTAACCTGCCTCCTGTAACTCACATGTTACCTGTCTCCTGTAACTTCATATGTAACCTGTATCTTGTAACACCACTTGTTACCTGTCGCCTGTAACTTCACATGTTGATCTCTCTCATGTAACTTCAAATGTTACCTGTCTCCTGTAACCTCACATGTTACCTGTCTCCTGTAACTTCACATGTTACCTGTCTCCTGTAATTTCACATGTAACCTGTCTCCTGTAACTTTACATGTTACCTGTCTCCTGTAACTTCACATGTAACCCGCCTCCTGTAACTTCACATGTTACCTGTCTCCTGTTACTTCACATGTTACCTGTCTCTTATAACTTCACATGTTACCCTGCTCATGTAACTTCAAATGTAACCTGTCTCCTGTAACTTCACATGCTACCGGTCTCCTGTAACTTAACATGATACCTTTCTAATGTAACTTCAAATGTAACCTGTCTCCTGTAACGTCACATGTTACCTGTCTCCTGTAACGTCACATGTTACCTGTCTCCTGTAACATCACGTTACCTGTCTCCTGTAACTTTACATGTTACCTGTCTCCTGTATCTTCACATGTTACCTGTTTCCTGTCACTTCACATGTTACCTGTCTCCTGTAACTTCACATGTTACCTGTCTCCTGTAACTTCACATGTAACCTGCCTCCTGTAACTCACATGTTACCTGTCTCCTGTAACTTTACATGTTACCTGTCTCCTGTAACCTCACATGTTACCTGTCTCCTGTAACTTCACTTGTCACCTGTCTCTTGTAACACCACATGTCACCTGTCTCTTGTAACACCACCTGTTACCTGTCTCCTGTAACTTCACATGTTACCTGTCTCCTGTAACTTCACATGTCACCTGTCTCCTGTAACTTTACATGTTACCTGTCTCCTGTAACTTCACATGTAACCTGTCTCTTGTAACTTCACATGTTACCTGTCTTCTGTAACTTCACATGTTACCTGTCTCCTGTAACTTTACATGTTACCTGTCTCCTGTATCTTCACATGTTACCTGTTTCCTGTCACTTCACATGTTACCTGTCTCCTGTAACTTCACATGTTACCTGTCTCCTGTAACTTCACATGTAACCTGCCTCCTGTAACTCACATGTTACCTGTCTCCTGTAACTTTACATGTTACCTGTCTCCTGTAACCTCACATGTTACCTGTCTCCTGTAACTTCACTTGTCACCTGTCTCTTGTAACACCACATGTCACCTGTCTCTTGTAACACCACCTGTTACCTGTCTCCTGTAACTTCACATGTTACCTGTCTCCTGTAACTTCACATGTCACCTGTCTCCTGTAACTTCACATGAAACCTGTATCTTGTAACTTCACATGTTAACTTTCTAATGTAACTTCAAATATAACCTGTCTCCTGTAACTTCACATGTTACCTGTCTCCTGTAAATTCACATGTAACCTGTATCTTGTAACTTCACATGTTACCTTCCTAATGTAACTTCAAATGTAACCTGTCTCCTTTAACTTCAAATGTAACCTTTCTCCTGTAACGTCACATGTTACCTGTGTTCTGTAACTTCAAAAGTTACCTGTCTCCTGTAAATTAACATGTTACCTGTCTCCTGTAACTTCACATGTAATCTTCTCCTGTACTTTCACATGTAACCTGTCTCCTGTACTTCACATGTTACCTGTCTCCTGTAACTTCACATGTTACCTGCCTCCTGTAACTTCACATGTAACCTGTATCTTGTAACTTCAGATGTTATATGTCTCTTGTAACTTCACATGTTACCTTTCTAATTTAACTTTAAATGTAACCTGTCTCCTGTAACTTCACATGTTACCGGTCTCCTGTAACTTAACATAATACCTTTCTAATGTAACTTCAAATGTAACCTGTCTCCTGTAACGTCACATGTTACCTGTCTCCTGTAACCTGTCTCCTGTAACTTCAAATGTAACCTGTCTCCTGTAACTTCACATGTTACCTGTCTCCTGTAACTTCACATGTTACCTACCTCCTTTAACTTCAAATGTTACCTATCTCTTGTAACGTCACATGTTACCTGTGTTCTGTAACTTCAAAAGTTACCTGTCTCCTGTAAATTCACATGTTACCTGTCTCCTGTAATGTCACATGTAACATTCTCCTGTACCTTCACATGTTACCTGTCTCCTGTACTTCACGTGTTACCTGTCTCCTGTAACTTCACATGTTACCTGTCTCCTGTAACTTCACATGTTACCTGTCTCCTGTAACGTCAAAAGTGACCTGTCTCCTGTAAATTCACATTTTACCTGTCTCCTGTACCTTCACATGTAACCTTCTCCTGTACCTTCACATGTAACCTGTCTCCTGTAACTTCACATGTTACCTGTCTCCTGTAACTTCACATGTTACCTGTCTCCTGTACCTTCACATGTAACCTTCTGCTGTACCTTCACATGTAACCTGTCTCCTGTAACGTCACATGTTACCTGGCTCCTGTAACGTCACATGTTACCTGTCTCCTGTAACTTCACATGTTACCTGTCTCCTGTAACTTCAAATGTAACCTGTCTCCTGTAACTTCACATGTTACCTGTCTCCTGTAACTTCACGTTACCTGTCTCCTTTAACTTCAAATGTTACCTGTCTCCTGTAACGTCACATGTTACCTGTGTTCTGTAACTTCAAAAGTTACCTGTCTCCTGTAAATTCACATGTTACCTGTCTCCTGTAACTTCACATGTAACCTGCCTCCTGTAACTCACATGTTACCTGTCTCCTGTAACTTTACATGTTACCTGTCTCCTGTAACCTCACATGTTACCTGTCTCCTGTAACTTCACTTGTCACCTGTCTCTTGTAACACCACATGTCACCTGTCTCTTGTAACACCACCTGTTACCTGTCTCCTGTAACTTCACATGTTACCTGTCTCCTGTAACTTCACATGTCACCTGTCTCCTGTAACTTTACATGTTACCTGTCTCCTGTAACTTCACATGTAACCTGTCTCTTGTAACTTCACATGTTACCTGTCTTCTGTAACTTCACATGTTAACTGTCTCCTGTAACTTTATATGTAACCTGTCTCTTGTGACTTCACATGTTACCCGTCTCCTGTAACTTTACATGTAACCTGCCTCCTGTAATTCACATGTTACCTGTCTCCACATGTAACCTGTCTCCTGTAACTTCACATTTTAACTGTCTCCTGTAACTTCACATGTTACCTGTCTCTTGTAACTTCACATGTAACCTGTCTCCTGTAACTTCACATGTTACCTGTCTCCTGTAACTTCACATGTTACCTGTCACCTGTAACTTCACATTTTACCTGTCTCCTGTAACTTCAAATGTTACCTGTCTCCTGTAAATTCACATGTTACCTGTCTCCTGTAACTTCACATGTATCCTTCTTCTGTAACTTCACATGTAACCTGTCTCCTGTAACTTCACATGTTACTTGTCTCCTGTAACTTCACATGTAACCTGTCTCTTGTAACATCAGATGTTACCTGTCTCTTGTAATTTCACATGTTACCTGTCTCCTGTAACATCACGTTACCTGTCTCCTGTAACTTTACATGTTACCTGTCTCCTGTATCTTCACATGTTACCTGTTTCCTGTCACTTCACATGTTACCTGTCTCCTGTAACTTCACATGTTACCTGTCTCCTGTAACTTCACATGTAACCTGCCTCCTGTAACTCACATGTTACCTGTCTCCTGTAACTTCATATGTAACCTGTATCTTGTAACACCACTTGTTACCTGTCGCCTGTAACTTCACATGTTGATCTCTCTCATGTAACTTAAAATGTTACCTGTCTCCTGTAACCTCACATGTTACCTGTCTCCTGTAACCTCACATGTTACCTGTCTCCTGTAATTTCACATGTAACCTGTCTCCTGTAACTTTACATGTTACCTGTCTCCTGTAACTTCACATGTAACCCGCCTCCTGTAACTTCACATGTTACCTGTCTCCTGTTACTTCACATGTTACCTGTCTCTTATAACTTCACATGTTACCCTGCTCATGTAACTTCAAATGTAACCTGTCTCCTGTAATTTCACATGCTACCGGTCTCCTGTAACTTAACATGATACCTTTCTAATGTAACTTCAAATGTAACCTGTCTCCTGTAACGTCACATGTTACCTGTCTCCTGTAACGTCACATGTTACCTGTCTCCTGTAACTTCACATGTTACCTGTCTCCTGTAACGTCACATGTTACCTGTCTCCTGTATCTTCAAATGTAACCTGTCTCCTGTATCTGTAACTTCACATTTTACCTGTCTCCTGTAACTTCACGTTACCTGTCTCTTGTAACTTCACAAGTAACCTGTCTCCTGTAACTTTACATGTTACCTGTCTCCTGTAACTTCACAAGTAACCTGTCTCTTGTAACTTCACATGTTACTTGTCTTCTGTAACTTCACATGTTAACTGTCTCCTGTAACTTTATATGTAACCTGTCTCTTGTGACTTCACATGTTACCCGTCTCCTGTAACTTTACATGTAACCTGCCTCCTGTAATTCACATGTTACCTGTCTCCACATGTAACCTGTCTCCTGTAACTTCACATTTTAACTGTCTCCTGTAACTTCACATGTTACCTGTCTCTTGTAACTTCACATGTAACCTGTCTCCTGTAACTTCACATGTTACCTGTCTCCTGTAACTTCACATGTTACCTGTCACCTGTAACTTCACATTTTACCTGTCTCCTGTAACTTCAAATGTTACCTGTCTCCTGTAAATTCACATGTTACCTGTCTCCTGTAACTTCACATGTATCCTTCTTCTGTAACTTCACATGTAACCTGTCTCCTGTAACTTCACATGTTACTTGTCTCCTGTAACTTCACATGTAACCTGTCTCTTGTAACATCAGATGTTACCTGTCTCTTGTAATTTCACATGTTACCTGTCTCCTGTAACATCACGTTACCTGTCTCCTGTAACTTTACATGTTACCTGTCTCCTGTATCTTCACATGTTACCTGTTTCCTGTCACTTCACATGTTACCTGTCTCCTGTAACTTCACATGTTACCTGTCTCCTGTAACTTCACATGTAACCTGCCTCCTGTAACTCACATGTTACCTGTCTCCTGTAACTTTACATGTTACCTGTCTCCTGTAACCTCACATGTTACCTGTCTCCTGTAACTTCACTTGTCACCTGTCTCTTGTAACACCACATGTCACCTGTCTCTTGTAACACCACCTGTTACCTGTCTCCTGTAACTTCACATGTTACCTGTCTCCTGTAACTTCACATGTCACCTGTCTCCTGTAACTTCACATGAAACCTGTATCTTGTAACTTCACATGTTAACTTTCTAATGTAACTTCAAATATAACCTGTCTCCTGTAACTTCACATGTTACCTGTCTCCTGTAAATTCACATGTAACCTGTATCTTGTAACTTCACATGTTACCTTCCTAATGTAACTTCAAATGTAACCTGTCTCCTTTAACTTCAAATGTAACCTTTCTCCTGTAACGTCACATGTTACCTGTGTTCTGTAACTTCAAAAGTTACCTGTCTCCTGTAAATTAACATGTTACCTGTCTCCTGTAACTTCACATGTAATCTTCTCCTGTACTTTCACATGTAACCTGTCTCCTGTACTTCACATGTTACCTGTCTCCTGTAACTTCACATGTTACCTGCCTCCTGTAACTTCACATGTAACCTGTATCTTGTAACTTCAGATGTTATATGTCTCTTGTAACTTCACATGTTACCTTTCTAATTTAACTTTAAATGTAACCTGTCTCCTGTAACTTCACATGTTACCGGTCTCCTGTAACTTAACATAATACCTTTCTAATGTAACTTCAAATGTAACCTGTCTCCTGTAACGTCACATGTTACCTGTCTCCTGTAACCTGTCTCCTGTAACTTCAAATGTAACCTGTCTCCTGTAACTTCACATGTTACCTGTCTCCTGTAACTTCACATGTTACCTACCTCCTTTAACTTCAAATGTTACCTATCTCTTGTAACGTCACATGTTACCTGTGTTCTGTAACTTCAAAAGTTACCTGTCTCCTGTAAATTCACATGTTACCTGTCTCCTGTAATGTCACATGTAACATTCTCCTGTACCTTCACATGTTACCTGTCTCCTGTACTTCACGTGTTACCTGTCTCCTGTAACTTCACATGTTACCTGTCTCCTGTAACTTCACATGTTACCTGTCTCCTGTAACGTCAAAAGTGACCTGTCTCCTGTAAATTCACATTTTACCTGTCTCCTGTACCTTCACATGTAACCTTCTCCTGTACCTTCACATGTAACCTGTCTCCTGTAACTTCACATGTTACCTGTCTCCTGTAACTTCACATGTTACCTGTCTCCTGTACCTTCACATGTAACCTTCTCCTGTACCTTCACATGTAACCTGTCTCCTGTAACGTCACATGTTACCTGGCTCCTGTAACGTCACATGTTACCTGTCTCCTGTAACTTCACATGTTACCTGTCTCCTGTAACTTCAAATGTAACCTGTCTCCTGTAACTTCACATGTTACCTGTCTCCTGTAACTTCACGTTACCTGTCTCCTTTAACTTCAAATGTTACCTGTCTCCTGTAACGTCACATGTTACCTGTGTTCTGTAACTTCAAAAGTTACCTGTCTCCTGTAAATTCACATGTTACCTGTCTCCTGTAACGTCACATAGTACTTGTCTCCTGTAACTTCAAATGTAACCTGTCTCCTGTAACTTCACATGTTACCTGTCTCCTGTACCTTCACATGTAACCTGTCTCATGTAACTTCACATGTAACCTGTCTCCTGTAACTTCACATGTTACCTGTCTCCTGTAACTTCACATGTTACCTGTCTCCTGTAACTTCACATGTTACCTGTCTCCTGTAACTTCACATCTTACCTGTCTTCTGTAACTTCACTTGTTACCTGTCTCCTGTAACTTCAGATGTTACCTGTCTCCTGTAAATTCACATGTTACCTGTCTCCTGTAACTTCACATGTTACCTGTCTCCTGTAACTTCACATCTTACCTGTCTCCTGTAACTTCAAATGTTACCTGTCTCCTGTAACGTCACATGTTACCTGTGTTCTGTAACTTCAAAAGTTACCTGTCTCCTGTAAATTCACATGTTACCTGTCTCCTGTAATGTCACATGTAACATTCTCCTGTACCTTCACATGTTACCTGTCTCCTGTACTTCACGTGTTACCTGTCTCCTGTAACTTCACATGTTATCAGTCTCCTGTAACTTCACATGTTACCTGTCTCCTGTAACGTCAAAAGTGACCTGTCTCCTGTAAATTCACATTTTACCTGTCTCCTGTACCTTCACATGTAACCTTCTCCTGTACCTTCACATGTAACCTGTCTCCTGTAACTTCACATGTTACCTGTCTCCTGTAACTTCACATGTTACCTGTCTCCTGTACCTTCACATGTAACCTTCTCCTGTACCTTCACATGTAACCTGTCTCCTGTAACGTCACATGTTACCTGGCTCCTGTAACGTCACATGTTACCTGTCTCCTGTAACTTCACATGTTACCTGTCTCCTGTAACTTCAAATGTAACCTGTCTCCTGTAACTTCACATGTTACCTGTCTCCTGTAACTTCACGTTACCTGTCTCCTTTAACTTCAAATGTTACCTGTCTCCTGTAACGTCACATGTTACCTGTGTTCTGTAACTTCAAAAGTTACCTGTCTCCTGTAAATTCACATGTTACCTGTCTCCTGTAACGTCACATAGTACTTGTCTCCTGTAACTTCAAATGTAACCTGTCTCCTGTAACTTCACATGTTACCTGTCTCCTGTACCTTCACATGTAACCTGTCTCATGTAACTTCACATGTAACCTGTCTCCTGTAACTTCACATGTTACCTGTCTCCTGTAACTTCACATGTTACCTGTCTCCTGTAACTTCACATGTTACCTGTCTCCTGTAACTTCACATGTTACCTGTCTCCTGTACCTTCACATGTAACCTGTCTCATGTAACTTCACATGTTACCTGTCTCCTGTAACTTCACATGTTACCTGTCTCCTGTACCTTCACATGTAACCTGTCTCATGTAACTTCACATGTTACCTGTCTCCTGTAACTTCACATGTTACCTGTCTCCTGTAACTTCACATGTTACCTGTCACCTGTAACTTCACATTTTACCTGTCTCCTGTAACTTCAAATGTTACCTGTCTCCTGTAAATTCACATGTTACCTGTCTCCTGTAACTTCACATGTATCCTTCTTCTGTAACTTCACATGTAACCTGTCTCCTGTAACTTCACATGTTACTTGTCTCCTGTAACTTCACATGTAACCTGTCTCTTGTAACATCAGATGTTACCTGTCTCTTGTAATTTCACATGTTACCTGTCTCCTGTAACATCACGTTACCTGTCTCCTGTAATTTTACATGTTACCTGTCTCCTGTATCTTCACATGTTACCTGTTTCCTGTCACTTCACATGTTACCTGTCTCCTGTAACTTCACATGTTACCTGTCTCCTGTAACTTCACATGTAACCTGCCTCCTGTAACTCACATGTTACCTGTCTCCTGTAACTTTACATGTTACCTGTCTCCTGTAACCTCACATGTTACCTGTCTCCTGTAACTTCACTTGTCACCTGTCTCTTGTAACACCACATGTCACCTGTCTCTTGTAACACCACCTGTTACCTGTCTCCTGTAACTTCACATGTTACCTGTCTCCTGTAACTTCACATGTCACCTGTCTCCTGTAACTTCACATGAAACCTGTATCTTGTAACTTCACATGTTAACTTTCTAATGTAACTTCAAATATAACCTGTCTCCTGTAACTTCACACGTTACCTGTCTCCTGTAAATTCACATGTAACCTGTATCTTGTAACTTCACATGTTACCTTCCTAATGTAACTTCAAATGTAACCTGTCTCCTTTAACTTCAAATGTAACCTTTCTCCTGTAACGTCACATGTTACCTGTGTTCTGTAACTTCAAAAGTTACCTGTCTCCTGTAAATTAACATGTTACCTGTCTCCTGTAACTTCACATGTAATCTTCTCCTGTACTTTCACATGTAACCTGTCTCCTGTACTTCACATGTTACCTGTCTCCTGTAACTTCACATGTTACCTGCCTCCTGTAACTTCACATGTAACCTGTATCTTGTAACTTCAGATGTTATATGTCTCTTGTAACTTCACATGTTACCTTTCTAATTTAACTTTAAATGTAACCTGTCTCCTGTAACTTCACATGTTACCGGTCTCCTGTAACTTAACATAATACCTTTCTAATGTAACTTCAAATGTAACCTGTCTCCTGTAACGTCACATGTTACCTGTCTCCTGTAACCTGTCTCCTGTAACTTCAAATGTAACCTGTCTCCTGTAACTTCACATGTTACCTGTCTCCTGTAACTTCACATGTTACCTACCTCCTTTAACTTCAAATGTTACCTATCTCTTGTAACGTCACATGTTACCTGTGTTCTGTAACTTCAAAAGTTACCTGTCTCCTGTAAATTCACATGTTACCTGTCTCCTGTAATGTCACATGTAACATTCTCCTGTACCTTCACATGTTACCTGTCTCCTGTACTTCACGTGTTACCTGTCTCCTGTAACTTCACATGTTACCTGTCTCCTGTAACTTCACATGTTACCTGTCTCCTGTAACGTCAAAAGTGACCTGTCTCCTGTAAATTCACATTTTACCTGTCTCCTGTACCTTCACATGTAACCTTCTCCTGTACCTTCACATGTAACCTGTCTCCTGTAACTTCACATGTTACCTGTCTCCTGTAACTTCACATGTTACCTGTCTCCTGTACCTTCACATGTAACCTTCTCCTGTACCTTCACATGTAACCTGTCTCCTGTAACGTCACATGTTACCTGGCTCCTGTAACGTCACATGTTACCTGTCTCCTGTAACTTCACATGTTACCTGTCTCCTGTAACTTCAAATGTAACCTGTCTCCTGTAACTTCACACGTTACCTGTCTCCTGTAACTTCACGTTACCTGTCTCCTTTAACTTCAAATGTTACCTGTCTCCTGTAACGTCACATGTTACCTGTGTTCTGTAACTTCAAAAGTTACCTGTCTCCTGTAAATTCACATGTTACCTGTCTCCTGTAACGTCACATAGTACTTGTCTCCTGTAACTTCACATGTAACCTGTCTCCTGTAACTTCACATGTTACCTGTCTCCTGTACCTTCACATGTAACCTGTCTCATGTAACTTCACATGTAACCTGTCTCCTGTAACTTCACATGTTACCTGTCTCCTGTAACTTCACATGTTACCTGTCTCCTGTAACTTCACATGTTACCTGTCTCTTGTAACTTCACATCTTACCTGTCTTCTGTAACTTCACTTGTTACCTGTCTCCTGTAACTTCAGATGTTACCTGTCTCCTGTAAATTCACATGTTACCTGTCTCCTGTAACTTCACATGTTACCTGTCTCCAGTAACTTCACATCTTACCTGTCTCCTGTAACTTCAAATGTTACCTGTCTCCTGTAACGTCACATGTTACCTGTGTTCTGTAACTTCAAAAGTTACCTGTCTCCTGTAAATTCACATGTTACCTGTCTCCTGTAATGTCACATGTAACATTCTCCTGTACCTTCACATGTTACCTGTCTCCTGTACTTCACGTGTTACCTGTCTCCTGTAACTTCACATGTTATCAGTCTCCTGTAACTTCACATGTTACCTGTCTCCTGTAACGTCAAAAGTGACCTGTCTCCTGTAAATTCACATTTTACCTGTCTCCTGTACCTTCACATGTAACCTTCTCCTGTACCTTCACATGTAACCTGTCTCCTGTAACTTCACATGTTACCTGTCTCCTGTAACTTCACATGTTACCTGTCTCCTGTACCTTCACATGTAACCTTCTCCTGTACCTTCACATGTAACCTGTCTCCTGTAACGTCACATGTTACCTGGCTCCTGTAACGTCACATGTTACCTGTCTCCTGTAACTTCACATGTTACCTGTCTCCTGTAACTTCAAATGTAACCTGTCTCCTGTAACTTCACATGTTACCTGTCTCCTGTAACTTCACGTTACCTGTCTCCTTTAACTTCAAATGTTACCTGTCTCCTGTAACGTCACATGTTACCTGTGTTCTGTAACTTCAAAAGTTACCTGTCTCCTGTAAATTCACATGTTACCTGTCTCCTGTAACGTCACATAGTACTTGTCTCCTGTAACTTCAAATGTAACCTGTCTCCTGTAACTTCACATGTTACCTGTCTCCTGTACCTTCACATGTAACCTGTCTCATGTAACTTCACATGTAACCTGTCTCCTGTACTTCACATGTTACCTGTCTCCTGTAACTTCACATGTTACCTGCCTCCTGTAACTTCACATGTAACCTGTATCTTGTAACTTCAGATGTTATATGTCTCTTGTAACTTCACATGTTACCTTTCTAATTTAACTTTAAATGTAACCTGTCTCCTGTAACTTCACATGTTACCGGTCTCCTGTAACTTAACATAATACCTTTCTAATGTAACTTCAAATGTAACCTGTCTCCTGTAACGTCACATGTTACCTGTCTCCTGTAACCTGTCTCCTGTAACTTCAAATGTAACCTGTCTCCTGTAACTTCACATGTTACCTGTCTCCTGTAACTTCACATGTTACCTACCTCCTTTAACTTCAAATGTTACCTATCTCTTGTAACGTCACATGTTACCTGTGTTCTGTAACTTCAAAAGTTACCTGTCTCCTGTAAATTCACATGTTACCTGTCTCCTGTAATGTCACATGTAACATTCTCCTGTACCTTCACATGTTACCTGTCTCCTGTACTTCACGTGTTACCTGTCTCCTGTAACTTCACATGTTACCTGTCTCCTGTAACTTCACATGTTACCTGTCTCCTGTAACGTCAAAAGTGACCTGTCTCCTGTGAATTCACATTTTACCTGTCTCCTGTACCTTCACATGTAACCTTCTCCTGTACCTTCACATGTAACCTGTCTCCTGTAACTTCACATGTTACCTGTCTCCTGTAACTTCACATGTTACCTGTCTCCTGTACCTTCACATGTAACCTTCTCCTGTACCTTCACATGTAACCTGTCTCCTGTAACGTCACATGTTACCTGGCTCCTGTAACGTCACATGTTACCTGTCTCCTGTAACTTCACATGTTACCTGTCTCCTGTAACTTCAAATGTAACCTGTCTCCTGTAACTTCACACGTTACCTGTCTCCTGTAACTTCACGTTACCTGTCTCCTTTAACTTCAAATGTTACCTGTCTCCTGTAACGTCACATGTTACCTGTGTTCTGTAACTTCAAAAGTTACCTGTCTCCTGTAAATTCACATGTTACCTGTCTCCTGTAACGTCACATAGTACTTGTCTCCTGTAACTTCACATGTAACCTGTCTCCTGTAACTTCACATGTTACCTGTCTCCTGTACCTTCACATGTAACCTGTCTCATGTAACTTCACATGTAACCTGTCTCCTGTAACTTCACATGTTACCTGTCTCCTGTAACTTAACTTCACATGTTACCTGTCTCCTGTAACTTCACATGTTACCTGTCTCCTGTAACTTCACATCTTACCTTTCTTCTGTAACTTCACTTGTTACCTGTCTCCTGTAACTTCAGATGTTACCTGTCTCCTGTAAATTCACATGTTACCTGTCTCCTGTAACTTCACATGTTACCTGTCTCCTGTAACTTCACATCTTACCTGTCTCCTGTAACTTCAAATGTTACCTGTCTCCTGTAACGTCACATGTTACCTGTGTTCTGTAACTTCAAAAGTTACCTGTCTCCTGTAAATTCACATGTTACCTGTCTCCTGTAATGTCACATGTAACATTCTCCTGTACCTTCACATGTTACCTGTCTCCTGTACTTCACGTGTTACCTGTCTCCTGTAACTTCACATGTTATCAGTCTCCTGTAACTTCACATGTTACCTGTCTCCTGTAACGTCAAAAGTGACCTGTCTCCTGTAAATTCACATTTTACCTGTCTCCTGTACCTTCATCACATGTAACCTTCTCCTGTACCTTCACATGTAACCTGTCTCCTGTAACTTCACATGTTACCTGTCTCCTGTAACTTCACATGTTACCTGTCTCCTGTACCTTCACATGTAACCTTCTCCTGTACCTTCACATGTAACCTGTCTCCTGTAACGTCACATGTTACCTGGCTCCTGTAACGTCACATGTTACCTGTCTCCTGTAACTTCACATGTTACCTGTCTCCTGTAACTTCAAATGTAACCTGTCTCCTGTAACTTCACATGTTACCTGTCTCCTGTAACTTCACGTTACCTGTCTCCTTTAACTTCAAATGTTACCTGTCTCCTGTAACGTCACATGTTACCTGTGTTCTGTAACTTCAAAAGTTACCTGTCTCCTGTAAATTCACATGTTACCTGTCTCCTGTAACGTCACATAGTACTTGTCTCCTGTAACTTCAAATGTAACCTGTCTCCTGTAACTTCACATGTTACCTGTCTCCTGTACCTTCACATGTAACCTGTCTCATGTAACTTCACATGTAACCTGTCTCCTGTAACTTCACATGTTACCTGTCTCCTGTAACTTCACATGTTACCTGTCTCCTGTAACTTCACATGTTACCTGTCTCCTGTAACTTCACATCTTACCTGTCTGCTGTAACTTCACTTGTTACCTGTCTCCTGTAACTTCAGATGTTACCTGTCTCCTGTAAATTCACATGATACCTGTCTCCTGTAACTTCACATCTTACCTGTCTCCTGTAACTTCAAATGTTACCTGTCTCCTGTAACGTCACATGTTACCTGTGTTCTGTAACTTCAAAAGTTACCTGTCTCCTGTAAATTCACATGTTACCTGTCTCCTGTAATGTCACATGTAACATTCTCCTGTACCTTCACATGTTACCTGTCTCCTGTACTTCACGTGTTACCTGTCTCCTGTAACTTCACATGTTATCAGTCTCCTGTAACTTCACATGTTACCTGTCTCCTGTAACGTCAAAAGTGAAGTGACCTGTCTCCTGTAAATTCACATTTTACCTGTCTCCTGTACCTTCACATGTAACCTTCTCCTGTACCTTCACATGTAACCTGTCTCCTGTAACTTCACATGTTACCTGTCTCCTGTAACTTCACATGTTACCTGTCTCCTGTACCTTCACATGTAACCTTCTCCTGTACCTTCACATGTAACCTGTCTCCTGTAACGTCACATGTTACCTGGCTCCTGTAACGTCACATGTTACCTGTCTCCTGTAACTTCACATGTTACCTGTCTCCTGTAACTTCAAATGTAACCTGTCTCCTGTAACTTCACATGTTACCTGTCTCCTGTAACTTCACGTTACCTGTCTCCTTTAACTTCAAATGTTACCTGTCTCCTGTAACGTCACATGTTACCTGTGTTCTGTAACTTCAAAAGTTACCTGTCTCCTGTAAATTCACATGTTACCTGTCTCCTGTAACGTCACATAGTACTTGTCTCCTGTAACTTCAAATGTAACCTGTCTCCTGTAACTTCACATGTTACCTGTCTCCTGTACCTTCACATGTAACCTGTCTCATGTAACTTCACATGTAACCTGTCTCCTGTAACTTCACATGTTACCTGTCTCCTGTAACTTCACATGTTACCTGTCTCCTGTAACTTCACATGTTACCTGTCTCCTGTAACTTCACATGTTACCTGTCTCCTGTACCTTCACATGTTACCTGTCTCCTGTAACTTCAGATGTTACCTGTCTCCTGTAAATTCACATGTTACCTGTCTCCTGTAACTTCACATGTTACCTGTCTCCTGTACCTTCACATGTAACCTGTCTCATGTAACTTCACATGTTACCTGTCTCCTGTAACTTCACATGTTACCTGTCTCCTGTAACTTCACATGTTACCTGTCTCCTGTAACTTCACATGTTACCTGTCTCCTGTAACTTCACATCTTACCTGTCTCCTGTAACTTCAGATGTTACCTGTCTCCTGTAACTTCACATGTTACCTGTCTCCTGCAACTTCACATGTCACCTGTCTCTTGTAACACCACATGTTACCTGTCTCCTGTAACTTCACATGTTGATCTGTCTCCTGTAACTTCAAATGTTACCTGTCTCATGTAACCTTTCATGTTACCTGTCTCCTGTAACTTTACATGTTACTTGTCTCCTGTAACTTCACATGTAACCTGTCTCCTGTAATTTGACATGTTACCTGTCTCCTGTAACTTCACATGTAACCTGTCTCTTGTAACTTCACATGTTACCTTTCTAATGTAACTTCAAATGTAACCTGTCTCCTTTAACTTCACATGTAAACTTCTCCTGTACCTTCACATGTAACCTGTCTCCTGTAACTTCACATGTTACCTGTCTCCTGTAACTTCACATGTCATCTGTTTTTTCTACTATGGTTGTCTATCTTAAGATGTTGATCTGGCTCCTCTCTTTCAGTCTGATTTCACATTTTGATCTGTCTCCTCTCTGTCAGTCTAACTTCACATGTTGATCTGCCTCCTCTCTGTCAGTCTAAATTCACATGTTGATCTGCCTCCTCTCTTTCAGTCTAAATTCACATGTTGATCTGGCTCCTCTCTTTCAGTCTGACTTCACATTTTGATACAGTGGGGACAAAAAGTATTTAGTCAGCCACCAATTGTGCAAGTTCTCCCACTTAAAAAGATGAGAGAGGCCTGTAATTTCCATCATAGTCAACGTCAACTATGACAGACAAATTGAGATTTTTTTTTCCAGACAATCACATTGTAGGATTTTTAATGAATTTATTTGCAAATTATGGTGGAAAA
Organism: Coregonus ussuriensis; assembly: GCA_031479575.1. Classification (NCBI taxonomy): domain Eukaryota; kingdom Metazoa; phylum Chordata; class Actinopteri; order Salmoniformes; family Salmonidae; genus Coregonus; species Coregonus ussuriensis. The sequence continues at coordinate 48,614,237 of CM062490.1, forward strand.
TAAGTATTTGGTCACCTACAAACAAGCAAGATTTCTGGCTCTCACAGACCTGTAACTTCTACTTTAAGAGGCTCCTCTGTCCTCCACTCGTTACCTGTATTAATGGCACCTGTTTGAACTTGTTATCAGTATAAAAGACACCTGTCCACAACCTCAAACAGTCACACTCCAAACTCCACTATGGCCAAGACCAAAGAGCTGTCAAAGGACGCCAGAAACAAAATTGTAGACCTGCACCAGGCTAGGAAGACTGAATCTGCAATAGGTAAGCAGCTTGGTTTGAAGAAATCAACTGTGGGAGCAATTATTAGGAAATGGAAGACATACAAGACCACTGATAATCTCCCTCGATCTGGGGCTCCACGCAAGATCTCACCCCGTGGGGTCAAAATTATCACAAGAACGGTGAGCAAAAATCCCAGAACCACACGGGGGGACCTAGTGAATGACCTGCAGAGAGCTGGGACCAAAGTAACTGTCACGGTCGTCGACAGATGAAGCGACCAAGGCACAGCGTGATAAGCGTACATACTTTATTTGTGTACACAACGAACCAAAACAATAAACCAAACGATACGTGAAGTCCTAGGTTATACACAAAACCTTACGGAACAAGATCCCACAATAAACTAGTGAAAACAGGCTGCCTAAGTATGGTTCCCAATCAGAGACAACGAGCTACAGCTGTCTCTGATTGGGAACCACCCTTGCCAACATATATATAAACGATCTAGAACAAAAGCATAGAAAATGCAACAGAAACTCCACACCCTGGCTCAACATTTAAGAGTCCCCCAATCCAGGGCGTGACAGTACCCCCCCCCCCCCCAAAGGCGCTGCGCCACACCAACACAACGGGGTAGGGGCCGGGTGGGCATTCCGCCTCGGAGGCGGATCCGGCTCCTGGCGTGACCACCACTCTCTCTCTACCCCCCCCCCCCCCCCGTAGCGTCCCTGGTCTGGTCCCGCTGGCCGGAGCTGGACTGGACACCGGTGGAGCGGATTGCTCTGGCTCCGGTGTGGAGCAGCTGACCGGTGCTGGACCAGGCACCGGTGGAACAGGCACGGACCGTGCCGGACTGACGACGCGCACCACTGTCTTGGTGCGGGGAGCAGGAACGGGCCGGACCGGGCTGGCGACGCGCACCACTGGGTTGGTGCTGGGAGCAGGAACGGGCCGGACCGGACTGGCGACGCGCACCACTGGCTTGGTGCGAGGGACAGGAACAGGCCGGACCGGGCTGGCGACGCGCACCACAGGCTTGGTGCGGGGAGCAGGAACAGGCCGGACCGGGCTGACGACGCGCACCACAGGCTTGGTGCGGGGAGCAGGAACAGGCCGGACCGGGCTGGCGACGTGCACCACAGGCTTGGTGCGAGGGACAGGAACAGGCCGGGCTGGACTGTGGAGACGGACTGGAGGTCTGGAGCGGAGAGCTGACACAACCCTTCCTGGCTGAATGCCTATTTCCACACAATCTGTGTGAGGCATCAGCACAGGACGTACAGGGCTCTGCACTCGTACTGGCACTACAGCACGTGGCACTGGCGCAGGATATCCGGGACCGAGGAGGGGTACTGGAGGCCATGAGCGTTGAGCCGGCACACTCCGTCCTTGCTGCATGCCCACCTTAGCACGACACGTGCGTGGTGCTAGCACAGGACGTACAGGACTGTGCCGGAACACTCGCGGCACAGTACATGGCTCCGCATAACACGGAACCTGCCCAGTCTCATGCTGCCTAGCCTGAGTACGGGGAGTTGGCTCTGCTCTACCTCTAGGCTCCGCCAACCACCCTTCCAGCCCCCCAAACCCGATGGCCTCCTCTCCAAATCCGCCGATTCGTCCTGTAGCTGCATTCAGCAGCCCCGTCGTCCTCGCTGTGTGCCCCCCCCAAAAAAATTACTTGGGGTTGCCTCTCGCGTGTCCGTCGTTGGCACGGTTGGCGCCGTTTCTGCTCTCCTGCCTGGGCATTTACTTTTGCCCATGGCCCTCTGCCCGCGAATATGTCCTCCCAAGACCACCATTCGCCCACCTGGGACATCGCCAACTTCTCCTCCTGGGCACGCTACTTGGTCCTCTGGTGGTGGGATCTTCTGTCACGGTCGTCGACAGATGAAGCGGACCAAGGCGCAGTGTGATAAGCGTACATACTTTATTTGTGTACACAACGAACCAAAACATTTAACCAAATGATACGTGAAGTCCTAGGTTATACACAAAACCTTACGGAACAAGATCCCACAATAAACTAGTGAAAACAGGCTGCCTAAGTATGGTTCCCAATCAGAGACAACGAGCTACAGCTGTCTCTGATTGGGAACCACCCTGGCCAACATAGATATAAACGATCTAGAACAAAAGCATAGAAAATGTAACAGAAACTCCACACCCTGGCTCAACATTTAAGAGTCCCCCGAGCCAGGGCGTGACAGTAACAAAGCCTACCATCAGTAACACACAACGCCGCCAGGGACTCAAATCCTGCAGTGCCAGACGTGTCCCCCTGCTTAAGCCAGTACATGTCCAGGCCCGTCTGAAGTTTGCTAGAGTGCATTTGGATGATCCAGAAGAGGATTGGGAGAATGTCATATGGTCAGATGAAACCAAAATAGAACTTTTTGGTAAAAACTCAACCCGTCGTGTTTGGAGGACGAAGAATGCTGAGTTGCATCCAAAGAACACCATACCTACTGTGAAGCATGGGGGTGGAAACATCATGCTTTGGGGCTGTTTTTCTGCAAAGGGACCAGGACGACTGATCCGTTTAAAGGAAAGAATGAATGGGGCCATGTATCGTGAGATTTTGAGTGAAAACCTCCTTCCATCAGCAAGGACATTGAAGATGAAACGTGGCTGGGTCTTTCAGCATGATAATGATCCCAAACACACCGCCCGGGCAACAAAGGAGTGGCTTCGTAAGAAGCATTTCAAGGTCCTGGAGTGGCCTAGCCAGTCTCCAGATCTCAACCCCATAGAAAATCTTTGGAGGGAGTTGAAAGTCCGTGTTGCCCAGCGACAGCCCCAAAACATCACTGCTCTAGAGGAGATCTGCATGGAGGAATGGGCCAAAATACCAGCAACAGTGTGTGAAAACCTTGTGAAGACTTACAGAAAATGTTTGACCTGTGTCATTGCCAACAAAGGGTATATAACAAAGTATTGAGAAACTTTTGTTATTGACCAAATACTTATTTTCCACCATAATTTGCAAATAAATTCATTAAAAATCCTACAATGTGATTTTCTGGATTTATTTTCTCATTTTGTCTGTCATAGTTGACGTGTACCTATGATGAAAATTACAGGCCTCTCTCATCTTTTTAAGTGGGAGAACTTGCACAATTGGTGGCTGACTAAATACTTTTTTCCCCACTGTATGTCTCCTCTCTGTCAGTCTAACTTCACATGTTATCTGGCTCCTCTCCTTTGTCAGTCTAACATCACATGCTGATTTGTCTCCTCTCCTCTGTCAGTGTAACTTCACATGTTGATCTGGCTCCTCTCCTCTGTCAGTTTAACTTCACATGTTATCTGGCTCCTCTCTGTCAGTCTAAGTTCACATGTTGATCTTACTACTCTCCTCTGTCAGTCAAACATTTTGATCTCCTTCACATGTTGATCTGTCTCCTCTCTGTCAGTCTAACTTCACATGGTGATCTGGCTCCTCTCCTCTGTCAGTCTAATTTCACATGTTGATCTGTTTCCTGTCCTCTGTCATTCTAACTTCACATGTTGATCTGGCTCCTCTCCTCTGTCAGTCTAATTTCACATGTTGATCTGTTTCCTCTCCTCTGTCAGTCTAACTTCATATGTTGATCTGTCCCCTTTCTTCTGTCAGTCTAACTTTACATGTTAAATCAAATCAAATCAATTTTTATTTGCCACATACTCCGAATACAACAGGTGTAGACATTACCGTGAAATTCTTACTTACAGCCCTTAACCAACAATGCATTAATTTTTTCATAAAAAAGTAAAATAAAACAACAACAAAAAATTGTTGAGCAAAAAAAGTGCAGAAGTTAAATAAAATAACAGTAGGGAGGCTATATACAGGGGGGTACCGGTGCAGAGTCAATGTGCGGGGGCACCGGCTAGTTGAGGTAGTTGAAGTAATATGTACATTTGGGTAGAGTTAAAGTGACTATGTATAAATAATTAACAGAGTAGCAGCAGCGTAAAAAGATGGGGTGGGAGTGCACATAGTCCGGGTAGCCATGATTAGCTGTTCAGGAGTCTTATGGCTTGGGGGTAGAAGTTGTTTAGAAGTCTTTTGGACCTAGGCATGGCACTCCGGTATCGCTTGCCGTGCGGTAGCAGAGAGAACAGTCTATGACTTGCGTGGCTGGAGTCTTTGACAATTTTGAGGGCCTTCCTCTGACACCGCCTGCTATACACGTCCTGGATGGCAGGAAGCTTGGCCTCAGTGATGTACTGGGCCGTACGCACTACCCTCTGTAATGCCTTGCGGTCGGAGGCCGAGCAGTTGCCATACCAGGTGGTGATGCAACCAGTCAGGATGCTCTCGATGGTGCAGCTGTATAACTTTTTGAAGATCTGAGGACCCATGCCAAATCTTTTCAGTCTCCTGAGGGGGAATAGGCTTTGTCGTGCCCTCTTCACGACTGTCTTGGTGTGTTTGGACCATGATAGTTCGTTAGTGATGTGGACACCAAGGAACTTGAAGCTCTCAACCTGTTCCACTACAGCCCCGTCAATGAGAATGGGGGCGTGCTCAGTCCTCTTTTTTTTCCTGTAGTCCACAATCATCTCCTTTGTCTTGGTCACATTTTGGGAGAGGATGTTATCCTGGCACCACACGGCCAGGTCTCTGACCTCCTCCCTATAGTCTGTCTCATCGTTGTCGGTGATCAGGCCTACCACTGTTGTGTCGTCGGCAAACTTAATGATGGTGTTGGAGTCGCACCTGGCCATGCAGTCATGGGTGAACAGGGAGTACAGGAGGGGATTGAGCACGCACCCCTGAGGGGCCCCCGTGTTGAGGGGGCGGCCCATCAGGAAGTCCAGGATCCAGTTGCAGAGGGAGGTGTTTAGTCCCAGGATCCTTAGCTTAGTGATGAGCTTTGAGGGCACTATGGTGTTGAACGCTGAGCTGTAGTCAATGAATAGCATTCTCACGTAGGTGTTCCTCTTGTCCAGGTGGGAAAGGGCAGTGTGGAGTACAATAGAGATTGCATCATCTGTGGATCTGTTGGGGCGGTATGCAAATTGGAGTGGGTCTAGGGTTTCTGGGATAATGGTGTTGATGTGAGCCATGACCAGCCTTTCAAAGCACTTAATGGCTACAGACGTCAGTGCTATGGGTCGGTAGTCATTTAGGCAGGTTATCTTAGTGTCCTTGGGCACGGGGACTATGGTGGTCTGCTTGAAACATGTTGGTATTACAGACTCAGTCAGGGACATGTTGAAAATGTCGGTGAAGACACTTGCCAGTTGGTCAGCACATGCCGGAGTACACGTCCTGGTAATCCGTCTGGCCCTGCGGCCTTGTGAATGTTAACCTGCTTAAAAGTCTTACTCACATCGGCTACGGAGAGCGTGATCACATAGTCATCTGGAACAGCTGGTGCTCTCATGCATGCTTCAGTGTTGCTTGCCTCGAAGCGAGCATAGAAGTGGGTTAGCTCATCTGGTAGGCTTGTGTCACTGGGCAGCTCGCAGCTGTGCTTCCCTTTGTAGTCTGCAATAGTTTTCAAGCCCTGCCACATCCGACGAGCGTCAGAGCCAGTGTAGTACGATTCAATCTTAGTCCTGTATTGACTCTTTGCCTGTTTGATGGTTCGTCGGAGGGCATAGCGGGATTTCTTATAAGCGTCCGGGTTAGAGTCCCGCTCCTTGAAAGCGGCAGCTCTACCCTTTAGCTCAGTGCAGATGTTGCCTGTAATCCATGGCTTCTGGTTGGGGTATGTACGTACGGTCACTGTGGGGACGACGTCATCGATGCACTTATTGATGAAGCCAGTGACTGATGTGGTGTAGTCCTCAATGCTATCTGAAGAATCCCGGAACATGTTCCAGTCTGTGCTAGCAAAACAGTCCTGTAGCTCAGCATCTGTGTCATCTGACCACTTTTTTATTAACCGAGTCACTGCTGCTTCCTGCTTTAGTTTTTGCTTATAAGCAGGAATCAGGAGGATAGAGTTATGGTCAGATTTGCCAAAAGGAGGGAGAGGGAGAGCTTTGTACGCGTCTCTGTGTGTGGAGTAAAGGTGGTCTAGAGTTTTTTTTCCTCTGGTTGCACATTTAACATGCTGGTAGAAATTAGGTAGAACGGATTTAAGTTTCCCTGCATTAAAGTCCCCGGCCACTAGGAGCGCTGCCTCTGGATGAGCGTTTCCTGTTTAGTTATGGCCTTATACAGTTCATTGAGTGCAATCTTAGTGCCAGCATTTATTTGTGGTGGTAAATAGACAGCTATGAAAAATATAGATGAAAACTCTCTTGGTAAATAGTGTAGTCTACAGCTTATCATAAGGTACTCTACCTCAGGCGAGCAAAACCTCGAGACTTCCTTGTAAGTCGCTCTGGATAAGTGCGTCTGCTAAATGACGTAAATGTAAATGTAGATGTATTTGATTTTGTGCACCAGCTGTTGTTTATAAATATACACAGACCGCCACCCCTTGTCTTACCGGAGTCAGCCGTTCTATCCTGCCAATGTAGCGTATAGCCCGCTAGCTGTATGTTGTCCATGTCGTCGTTCAGCCACGACTTGTTGAAACATAAGATATTACAGTTTTTAAAGTCCCGTTGGTAGGATAAGCATAATCGTAGGTCATCTAATTTATTTTCCAATGATTGAAGATTGGCTAATAGGATTGATGGAAGAGGCAGTTTACTCGCCGTCAGATCCTTACAAGGCACCCTGACCTACGTCCACGAATTCTCCTGCGAATGACTGGGATTTGGGCCGTGTCGGGTGTCTGTAGGATATCCTTCGCGGCCGCCTCGTTGAAGAAAAAATATTTGTCCAATACTAGGTGAGTAATCGCTGTCCTGATATCCAGAAACTCTTTTTGGTTATAAGAGACGATGGCAGAAACATTATGTACAGAATAAATCACAAATAACGCGAAAAAACACACATAATAGTACAATTGGTTAGAGGGCTGTAAAACGGCAGCCATCTTCTCCGGTGCCATCAGAATAATGATCTGTCATGTTGATCTGTCCCCTCTCTGTCAGTCTAACTTCACATGTTGATCTGTCCCCTCTCTGTCAGTCTAACTTCACATGTTGATCTGTCCCCTGTCCTCTGTTCACTTCACATGTCCCCGGTTGGTCTAATTCCCACAATTTAAATTAACTGAGTCCACGTAGGCATCAAACGGGTCCCTCTGGTGAACAACACAAAATAGAGGGATGGCGTGAAGGAACAAATGAATAATGAGGCACTTTTATACCGGATCCAGCGATTATACAAATGGAGGAAATAGCCAACAAATATTCTGTATGGCATATGGCCCTTCAGATGTTTTCACAAAAATTGGCACTGAGGCACACGATGGTCAGTTGTAACTGCCAAAAACACACAGTGAGGGCTGGACAGAGAGAGAGCGAGAGAGAGAGAGGGGTGAGAGAAAGGGGGGGGGGGGAGAAAGCGAGAGAGAGCGAGAGAGCGAGAGAGCGAGAGAGAGACTGGAAAAATTATTCAATGACTACACTGATGTCCGTTCCAAGCCTTCCCAGCCCTCCTGTCCTGGACACAGAAACCAACCAGCAGAGGGGAATGAACTAGCAGAAGGATGCAGGACAGGAGTGAAGATGAAAGAGATGACTGGGATGTTTCCTTCATGCATTCACATTTACTTTCCCTGTCTCTCTCTCTCGCTCTCTCTTTCTTTCTTTCTTATGCTAATGTAGATCTGTTGTTGTTTCTGATTGTCCCAGTGGTCGTAGAATACCTGCCAGCTGTTAGAGATATGACTGTCCAAAGGGACTGCAAATTCTCTGACAGGTAGAGTTCTTCAAAGACAATGACCCGTTGGCTGGTAGCCTGTTTGACGTTTCCATTCTACTTAATTCTTTCAGCTGCTCTATATAAAGTACATAGTGTTACCCCATAAACCTCACTTTTGGCATGGTCCCAGCCTCCCCATTCACCCTCTCTCCTCCCCCCACACCTCACCGATCCTTTTCTTCTCCTCCCCCGTCCCTCTTCTCTCCTCCCCCGTCCTTCTTCTCTCCTCCCTGTCCCTCTTCTCTCCTCCCCCGTCCCTCTTCTCTCCTCCCCCGTCCTTCTTCTCTCCTCCCTGTCCCTCTTCTCTCCTCCCCCGTCCCTCTTCTCTCCTCCCCCATCACTTTTCTCTCCTCCCTGTCCCTCTTCTCTCCTCCCCCGGCCCTCTTCTCTCCTCCCCCGTCCTTCTTCTCTCCTCCCTGTCCCTCTTCTCTCCTCCCCCGTCCCTCTTCTCTCCTCCCCCATCACTTTTCTCTCCTCCCTGTCCCTCTTCTCTCCTCCCCCGTCCCTCTTCTCTCCTCCCCCGTCCCTCTTCTCTCCTCCCCCGTCCCTCTTCTCTTCTCCCTGTCCCTTTTCTCATCCTCCCCCGTCCCTCTTCTCTCCTCCCCCATCACTTTTCTCTCCTCCCTGTCCCTCTTCTCTCCTCCCCCGTCCCTCTTCTCTCCTCCCCCCGTCCCTCTTCTCCTCCCTGTCCCTTTTCTCTCCTCCCTGTCCCTCTTCTCTCCTCCCCCGTCCCTCTTCTCTCCTCCCTGTCCCTCTTCTCTCCTCCCCCGTCCCAGCCGTGCTGCCAGACCTGTTCAGTGCTCAGTCCTGTACTCAGCCACCATGGCAAGACCTAATGTTCCAGGTTCCTTTGCCCTCAAGGCATCCCTCTCTCTCATCCATTCATCCCTCCACTGTCCCAGTCCTCCAACCGTACAACCTGCCATCACTTCAGAGAGAGGGACTCACCACCTCCGGCACTACTGGGCTAGGGCAGGACCTCAGCGACTCCCTCTCTCTTCTCCTCTCGTCTCTCCACAGTTCGCATTCTTCTCCTCCTCTCATGTATCCTGACTGGTCCTCTAGTGACAGCCAAGAAGAGCGTCTGGATTTATGAGAGCAACTGGTTTAAGGTTCTAATAATAAGAAATAATTGATCTATGAAGCACTTTTCCACCTAGGTGCTCAAGGCACTTTAAATAAATAGGAAGGAGGAAACTCACCTAATCCACCACCAATGTGCTCATTGTAATCCAGCCTCCCCATTCACCCTCTCTCCTCCCCCCACACCTCACCGATCCTTTTCTCTCCTCCCCCGTCCCTCTTCTCTCCTCCCCCGTCCTTCTTCTCTCCTCCCTGTCCCTCTTCTCTCCTCCCCCGTCCCTCTTCTCTCCTCCCCCGTCCTTCTTCTCTCCTCCCTGTCCCTCTTCTCTCCTCCCCCGTCCCTCTTCTCTCCTCCCCCATCACTTTTCTCTCCTCCCTGTCCCTCTTCTCTCCTCCCCCGGCCCTCTTCTCTCCTCCCCCGTCCTTCTTCTCTCCTCCCTGTCCCTCTTCTCTCCTCCCCCCGTCCCTCTTCTCTCCTCCCCCATCACTTTTCTCTCCTCCCTGTCCCTCTTCTCTCCTCCCCCGTCCCTCTTCTCTCCTCCCCCGTCCCTCTTCTCTCCTCCCCCGTCCCTCTTCTCTTCTCCCTGTCCCTTTTCTATCCTCCCCCGTCCCTCTTCTCTCCTCCCCCATCACTTTTCTCTCCTCCCTGTCCCTCTTCTCTCCTCCCCCCGTCCCTCTTCTCTCCTCCCCCGTCCCTCTTCTCTCCTCCCTGTCCCCTTTCTCTCCTCCCTGTCCCTCTTCTCTCCTCCCCCGTCCCTCTTCTCTCCTCCCTGTCCCTCTTCTCTCCTCCCCCGTCCCCGCCGTGCTGCCAGACCTGTTCAGTGCTCAGTCCTGTACTCAGCCACCATGGCAAGACCTAATGTTCCAGGTTCCTTTGCCCTCAAGGCATCCCTCTCTCTCATCCATTCATCCCTCCACTGTCCCAGTCCTCCAACCGTACAACCTGCCATCACTTCAGAGAGAGGGACTCACCACCTCCGGCACTACTGGGCTAGGGCAGGACCTCAGCGACTCCCTCTCTCTTCTCCTCTCGTCTCTCCACAGTTCGCATTCTTCTCCTCCTCTCATGTATCCTGACTGGTCCTCTAGTGACAGCCAAGAGCGTCTGGATTTATGAGAGCAACTGGTTTAAGGTTCTAATAATAAGAAATAATTGATCTATGAAGCACTTTTCCACCTAGGTGCTCAAGGCACTTTAAATAGGAAGGAGGAAACTCACCTAATCCACCACCAATGTGCTCATTGTAATCCAGCCTCCCCATTCACCCTCTCTCCTCCCCCCACACCTCACCGATCCTTTTCTCTCCTCCCCCGTCCCTCTTCTCTCCTCCCCCGTCCTTCTTCTCTCCTCCCTGTCCCTCTTCTCTCCTCCCCCGTCCCTCTTCTCTCCTCCCCCGTCCTTCTTCTCTCCTCCCTGTCCCTCTTCTCTCCTCCCCCGTCCCTCTTCTCTCCTCCCCCATCACTTTTCTCTCCTCCCTGTCCCTCTTCTCTCCTCCCCCGGCCCTCTTCTCTCCTCCCCCGTCCTTCTTCTCTCCTCCCTGTCCCTCTTCTCTCCTCCCCCCGTCCCTCTTCTCTCCTCCCCCATCACTTTTCTCTCCTCCCTGTCCCTCTTCTCTCCTCCCCCGTCCCTCTTCTCTCCTCCCCCGTCCCTCTTCTCTCCTCCCCCGTCCCTCTTCTCTTCTCCCTGTCCCTTTTCTCATCCTCCCCCCGTCCCTCTTCTCTCCTCCCCCATCACTTTTCTCTCCTCCCTGTCCCTCTTCTCTCCTCCCCCGTCCCTCTTCTCTCCTCCCCCGTCCCTCTTCTCTCCTCCCTGTCCCTTTTCTCTCCTCCCTGTCCCTCTTCTCTCCTCCCCCGTCCCTCTTCTCTCCTCCCTGTCCCTCTTCTCTCCTCCCCCGTCCCAGCCGTGCTGCCAGACCTGTTCAGTGCTCAGTCCTGTACTCAGCCACCATGGCAAGACCTAATGTTCCAGGTTCCTTTGCCCTCAAGGCATCCCTCTCTCTCATCCATTCATCCCTCCACTGTCCCAGTCCTCCAACCGTACAACCTGCCATCACTTCAGAGAGAGGGACTCACCACCTCCGGCACTACTGGGCTAGGGCAGGACCTCAGCGACTCCCTCTCTCTTCTCCTCTCGTCTCTCCACAGTTCGCATTCTTCTCCTCCTCTCATGTATCCTGACTGGTCCTCTAGTGACAGCCAAGAAGAGCGTCTGGATTTATGAGAGCAACTGGTTTAAGGTTCTAATAATAAGAAATAATTGATCTATGAAGCACTTTTCCACCTAGGTGCTCAAGGCACTTTAAATAGGAAGGAGGAAACTCACCTAATCCACCACCAATGTGCTCATTGTAATCCAGGGAGTATATTTCATTCCATCACAAAGTAAAGAGTTAATAAAATTGTTTTTCTAACTTCCTCAAAGAACATTTATTAGTCCTGTGTCACCAATGGAGGACAACAAGCTGTCCATTTTAAACAGATGTGTTTGATGTAGCTTAGTGGGGGAGAATGGGAGACGGAGGGGATCGTAGGTCACGAGTGATGATGTTGAATGCCTTAAAGAGGGGCTGTCATTGGCGTCGTGGTGCTGCTCACCTCCAAAACCCTGGTGGCCCCAAACGACTGCATGAACCATGTGTGTGTGTGTGTGTGTGTGTGTGTGTGTGTGTGTGTGTGTGTGTGTGTGTGTGTGACCAGAACAACATAACAAAGGGAGGTAGTTGAACTCATGCAGTCAAGTTCTGAGAGTTAGATGATAATTACCTTGTTTGGTAACTGTCTGGAGAGAATATTTCCAAAAAGCGTATAAAAAGTGTTTCATTCTCATAGGAATGCTAGCGAGTTGTTTTGACATCCATTAACCAAGTCTTTACTCAGCAAGGACCCATCCATCAGCTTTGTTCAATAGCAACTGACAAGGAAATATCTGAAGAGTTTATTTCCAAAATGCTGTATCCACCAATTTTTCACGTTCGTATTTTTTCTCTAGAAATAATTGCTCATGGGTACTTTCATGTGTGTGTAAAATATTACTGTTCTCAGATTTTTTTATTGATGTGTATTAAAATGTGTTTTTTCTTTTTGTTGAGAAATGCATTGTTTAGCTGGAATGTAATGTTCATATCCTGTATATTTGACTGTGATGTGTGGTTGTCTCAGCTAGCTGTCTTAAGTTGTCGCTCTGGATGAGAGCATCTGCTAAATGACTAAAATGTCAAATGTGAATGTTTTACATGCAGATCTCATATTACTGTATTGATTCATTTAAAAAAAAAATATATATATATATATTTACATTGATGTCACAAATCGATCATTTGAACAGTTCTTTATTAAAAATGTAGTTATTTGTTACATTTGACTGTGTAAAACCTAGCAGTACTACGTATTTCTCTGAGAGTGAGGTGGATATACTGTAAAGCATTTGGCCAAAAAAAAACCATCATTATTTGTCTCCAAACCATCAAGTGATAGATTTCAAACAAATAGATGTCTGTCATTGAACAACGCCATGACATCACTTTCATAAGTTCTTTAAACAATAAAAGCTAATTTACCAACATTTCTGAAAATGGATATACAGTGAGGGAAAAAAGTATTTGATCCCCTGCTGATTTTGGACGTTTGCCCACTGACAAATAATTATAATTATTATATAATTTTAATGGTAGGTTTATTTGAACAGTGAGAGACAGAATAACAACAAAAAATCCAGAAAAACGCATGTCAAAATTTTTATAAATTGATTACCATTTTAATGAGGGAAATAAGTATTTGACCCCTCTGCAAAACATGACTTAGTACTTGGTGGCAAAACCCTTGTTGGCAATCACAGAGGTCAGACGTTTCTTGTAGTTGGCCACCAGGTTTGCACACATCTCAGGAGGGATTTTGTCCCACTCCTCTTTGCAGATCTTCTCCAAGTCATTAAGGTTTTGAGCCTGACGTTTGGCAACTCGAACCTTCAGCTCCCTCCACAGATTTTCTATGGGATTAAGGTCTGTAGACTGGCAAGGCCACTCCAGGACCTTAATGTGCTTCTTCTTGAGCCACTCATTTGTTGCCTTGGCCGTGTGTTTTGGGTCATTGTCATGCTGGAATACCCATCCACGACCCATTTTCAATGCCCTGGCTGAGGGAAGGAGGTTCTCACCCAAGATTTGACAGTACATGGCCCCGTCCATCGTCCCTTCGATGCGGTGAAGTTGTCCTGTCCCCTTAGCAGAAAAACACCCCCAAAGCATAATTTTTCAACCTCCATGTTTGACGGTGGGGATGGTGTTCTTGGGGTCATAGGCAGCAATCCTCCTCCTCCAAACACAGCGAGTTGATGCCAAAGAGCTCGATTTTGGTCTCATCTGACCACAACACTTTCACCCAGTTCTCCTCTGAATCATTCAGATGTTCATTGGCAAACTTCAGACGGGCATGTATATGTGCTTTCTTGAGCAGGGGGACCTTGCGGGCGCTGCAGGATTCAGTCCTTCACGGCGTAGTGTGTTATCAATTGTTTTCTTGGTGACTATGGTCCCAGCTGCCTTGAGATCATTGACAAGATCCTCTCGTGTAGTTCTGGGCTGATTCCTCACCGTTCTCATGATCATTGCAACTCCACGAGGTGAGATGTTGCATGGAGCCGCAGGCAGAGGGAGATTGACAGTTATTTTGTGTTTCTTCCATTTGCGAATAATCGCACCAACTATTGTCACCTTCTCACCAAGCTGCTTGGCGATGGTCTTGTAGCCCATTCCAGCCTTGTAGCCCATTCCCTTTAAGAGTGTGCTCCTAATCTCAGCTCGTTACCTATATAAAAGACACCTGGGAGCCAGAAATCTTTCTGAATGAGAGGGGGTCAAATACTTATTTCCCTCATTAAAATGCAAATCAATTTATAACATTTTTGACATGCGTTTTTCTGGATTTTTTGTTGCTATTCTGTCTCTCACTGTTCAAATAAACCTACCATTAAAATTATAGACTGATCATTTCTTTGTCAGTGGGCAAACGTACAAAATCAGCAGGGGATCAAATACCCTTTTCCCCTCACTGTATAGCATTTTGGAATGAAACTCTTCATCTATACAGTATGGAGAGGAATTTTTATTTGTATTTGTACTTTCTTCAAATGAAGGGGGGACATATGCTAATGAGGGGCCCAGAAAAACAGGATAATTTTGGTGTTCTTAAAAAAAACTTGCCCCTATTGAGCACACAGGTTTTCTGCCACTGCAGGAGAGTACAAAGATGCCCCTGAGGTGCCCCTCCAAATAGGCTTATGGGGCAGATCAGAGCCCAAAGACACTCCACCATACCCCAGTAAGTCACAGGTCAGGTCAGGTCAGGGTTGGAGTCAATTCAAATAGAAGTCAGACAATTCAGGAAGTGATGTGACATTATTATTATTATTATTATTATTATTATTTGAAAATAATGTTCTAATAAAGAGCTTTTACTGAGAACTCATTAAAAAGTTGCCCTTTTTTAATGGAATTGGAAGTTCAGTTTCCTTCCTGAATTGAATGGCTTCACTTCAAATCGACCCTAACCCTGCCTCAAGTCAATAAGGATCTGTTAGCTTCTGACCCAACGTCTGACCTGGGTCAGCAACAGCATGGACAACCATGGGTAACTGCAATTGTTTTAAAGCTCCTCTCCTTAGAGTCATGCAAGCCATCAGCTCAAGGGGACCTCTGGTATGATGCTACCACAATGACCCCAGACCCCAGACGTTTGTTTTAACAAAGCATTTTCTGTCCCTGGGAGTCCTGAGAGACCTTCTTAGGGGTCACACTCTGGGCCTCAACCTCGTTATTGTCATGTGTTAGATAGGGATCAGCACAGGGCATCATCTCAGGCATTGCATGTGTGTGTGTGGGGGGATTTCAAAATAGATTTACCTCAAAAGACCTCCTCTCTCCTCCCTTTTCTTCCCAATCTTCTCCTTGATTCACAAGGGAACATGGACCTTCCTTAATTCCCATCGTTGCCCCCTCCTTTGCTAATGTTTTCAAATACTTAAGCCTTGAAACGAGCCCTGCTGTCGAACCCTCGTCTCATGTGTCTGATGTGGTTCTGGGGAAACATGTTGATAACTCAGGCCTTTCAGGGTAAAGAATGTGAGACGTGTTACCAGGAAACCAGCCAGCAGTGATGATGTTTCCCTGCCTTGCGTTTTAATCTCTCCCATACACTTGGCCTGGGGGAGGTGGGGGGGGGGGGGGGGGGGGGGGGGGGGGAGGAGGAGAGGAGAGCGAGAGAGAGGAGGGGGGGGGGTGGGGGGGGGTGGGGGGGGTGATTTGACACAACACCGTAGAGGCTGGGTTGTGAGGGAAAGGCAGTCTGACAACGAGCACCAAATGTTCCTATGCCAACTCAAGTATGTAACTCATTGAAATGTTTGGCAGTGGTTTGTCCTCGTGCAGAGCAGAGCAGTTAGTCCTCGCTAACATATAGTAGAGTGCTAGGTCCAGGTCCCTAGTCTCCCCAGCTCCTCCGTATCCATCCACTAGTAGGATGGCATGGCGCTTCACATTAGTGTAACACAGCTCAGACTGAGGCCCAGGCACTGCAGCTCAATGTCCAGCTGAATATTGCAGAGATTGCCCAGAGTTTACTGGTATCATAAGTGTGCCTATTTAATCCGTGTTCCCTGGTCCCAGCGGACCAGACATCCTCTCTACTCATTACTGTCAGGGTACTTTAACATTATCTTGTAGTGAGCCACTGGAGATGAGACGGTCGGTGGTTCTGAAGGGGTAGCGCCTGTGCAGCGCTACGATCACTAGGAGGGGTCTGAAGGAGCAACGCTACGATCACCAGGAGGGGTCTGAAGGAGCAACGCTACGATCACTAGGAGGGGTCTGATGGAGCAACGCTACGATCACCAGGAGGGGTCTGATGGAGCAACGCTACGATCACCAGGAGGGGTCTGAAGGAGCAACGCTACGATCACCAGGAGGGGTCTGAAGGAGCAACGCTACGATCACTAGGAGGGGTCTGAAGGAGCAACGCTACGATCACCAGGAGGGGTCTGAAGGAGCAACGCTACGATCACCAGGAGGGGTCTGAAGGAGCAATGCTACGATCACCAGGAGGGGTCTGAAGGAGCAACGCTACGATCACTAGGAGGGGTCTGAAGGAGCAACGCTACGATCACTAGGAGGGGTCTGAAGGAGCAACGATACGATCACTAGGAGGGGTCTGAAGGAGCAACGATACGATCACTAGGAGGGGTCTGAAGGAGCAACGCTACGATCACCAGGAGGGGTCTGAAGGAGCAACGCCACGATCACTAGGGGGATCTGAAGGAGCAACGCTACGATCACTAGGAGGGATCTGAAGGAGCAATGCTACGATCACCAGGAGGGATCTGAAGGAGCAACGCTACGATCACTAAGAGGGATCTGAAGGAGCAATGCTACGATCACCAGGAGGGGTCTGAAGGAGCAACGCTACGATCACCAGGAGGGGTCTGAAGGAGCAACGGTACGATCACTAGGAGGGGTCTGAAGGAGCAACGCTACGATCACTAGGAGGGGTCTGAAGGAGCAACGCTACGATCACTAGGAGGGGTCTGAAGGAGCAACGCTACAATCACCAGGAGGGGTCTGAAGGAGCAACGCTACGATCACCAGGAGGGATCTGAAGGAGCAACGCTACGATCACCAGGAGGGGTCTGAAGGAGCAACGCTACGATCACCAGGAGGGGTCTGAAGGAGCAACGCTACAATCACCAGGAGGGGTCTGAAGGAGCAACGCTACGATCACCAGGAGGGGTCTGAAGGAGCAACGCTACGATCACCAGGAGGGGTCTGAAGGAGCAACGCTACAATCACCAGGAGGGGTCTGATGGAGCAACGCTACGATCACTAGGAGGAATGATATGTTATTTTAAAACAATTTAAATGTGGTTTGGTGTCTCGTTCAGCAACAATGCGTTAGTGATCAGTGATGGGAGAGGGCAGGTCCCAGGTCTGTTGGACGGGGAATGTATCCCTGTGTGTTTTCATTTGGGTTTTGTCTAGGTTACAAGAGCTGCACTTTGATTAACAACCTATTCTTCTCCCTTGGAACTTTATAAACAACCGACAAACCATTTCAGACCAAGTCGCTCACTCCAAAATATGTTTTCAATCCCCCCCTCCCAAAAAAAACACGAAGACATTGTAGCTTTTCACAATTTGAATGGAAAGCTAGAACACTTACGCCCAAACAAAATGTATGAAATCACCAACAATTTATAGTTTAAGTTATTGCCAGCAGTACTTCACAGCAACTTTCTGTGATGAGCATACCTATGAGTGCAATTTGTTGGAAAGATGCTGGAAAGATGTTGAAAAGATGTCTCACTGGGAAAGTTACTGAAACAAAACTTTTTTCAATCGCTTCGGTGCTATTTTCACAAGTATGTGGTATTATGCTCCAGTACTGTACATTACACTGTTTTTACATTAGCCAATACACTTGCACTACCCATTAAATTGGACTGAACGTTACATTTCCATAATTTATTCCCATGTTTGATCAAAGGTGTGATTATTGAAGACATCTTTCAGAATTTCAGGCAAAAAATGAATGCGTTCCCAGCCTCCCTAGTGGCGCGGTGGTCTAAGGCACTGCATCACAGTGCTAGCTGTGCCACTAGAGATCCTGGTTCGAGTCCAGGCTCTGTCGCAACCGGCCGCGAACCGGGAGACCCGTGGGGCGGTGCATAATTGGCCCAGCATCGTCCAGGTTAGGGGAGGGTTTGGCCGGCAGGGATGTTCTAGTCCCATCGCGCACTAGCGACCCCTGTGGCGGAACGGGTGCAGTGCATGCTGACACGGTCGACAGGTGTACAGTGTTTCCTATGACAACATTGGTGCGGCTGGCTTCTGGGTTAAGCGGGCATTGTGTCAAAAAGCTCGGTTGGGTTGTGTTTCGTACGGGAGTTGCAGCGATGGGACAGGACTGTAACTACCAATTGGATACCATGGAATTGGGGGCATAAAAAAATACATGTATTCTTCAGATATAATTACAACATAGGTATACTGTAATTAAAAAATACATGATGTTTAGCAGGATATAGTTTGCATCAAGCCTGCCTTGAGCATTTGGTTCTAATCGACATCGTACTAAATGTCCTCATTGTTCACGCACCTGGGGAAACCTTTTAGCAGTTGAAAGCCTGACATGCTGTAGGTCTGGATTGAAATCATCACACGTCTCGTCCGTGGCCTGGAGGAGGGTGGCACGCTCATGGGGAAGGAAACCATACATCTTCAACCTGTATTGTAATAATGTATTGTATTTCATAGCATTGTATTGTAATAATGTATTGTATTTTATAGCATTGTATTGTAATAATGTATTGTATTTTATAGCATTGTATTGTAATAATGTATTGTATTTTATAGCATTGTATTGTAATAATGTATTGTATTTTATAGCATTGTATTGTAATAATGTATTGTATTTTATAGCATTGTATTGTAATAATGTATTGTATTTTATAGCATTGTATTGTAATAATGTATTGTATTTTATAGCATTGTATTGTAATAATGTATTGTATTTTATAGCATTGTATTGTAATAATGTATTGTATTTTATAGCATTGTATTGTAATAATGTATTGTATTTTATAGCATTGTATTGTAATAATGTATTGTATTTTATAGCATTGTATTGTAATAATGTATTGTATTTTATAGCATTGTATTGTAATAATGTATTGTATTTTATAGCATTGTATTGTAATAATGTATTGTATTTTATAGCATTGTATTGTAATAATGTATTGTATTTTATAGCATTGTATTGTAATAATGTATTGTATTTTATAGCATAGCATTGTATTGTAATAATGTATTGTATTTTATAGCATTGTATTGTAATAATGTATTGTATTTTATAGCATTGTATTGTAATAATGTATTGTATTTTATAGCATTGTATTGTAATAATGTATTGTATTTTATAGCATTGTATTGTAATAATGTATTGTATTTTATAGCATTGTATTGTAATAATGTATTGTATTTTATAGCAGTGTATTGTAATAATGTATTGTATTTTATAGCATTGTGTTGTAATAATGTATTGTATTTTATAGCATTGTATTGTAATAATGTATTGTATTTTATAGCATTGTATTGTAATAATGTATTGTATTTTATAGCATTGTATTGTAATAATGTATTGTATTTTATAGCATTGTATTGTCATTTTGTATTCTAGTGGTCCTGTACGTGGCTCAGTTCATAAGAGCATGGCACTAGCAGCACCAGAGTTGTGGGTTCGATTCCCACTGGAGTCACATACCAAAATGTGTGGACTGTTGTCACTTTGGAAGTTTCCGCGACGAAATGTCATATATTACAGTATTACAGTACTGTACTGACCAAAGCAGTGTGAACCCCACCCCAGAAACTTAATTTTGGATAAATGCTTACTGTACAGGGGATTCATGTGTTACATACAGTAAGTCTCTGATCTTGTCAATATCAGATGTTTTTTCAAATATACTGTCAAGTAAAATCATAATAGTACATTACAGTATATATCAAAGTTAATATGTTTTTACTTTACAGACGTACATTTTCATTATGTAGTTCTCAAAATATGTAGTAGACACCAAACCGGTTTAAAAATATTCAGGTTTACCAAAACAGGTGATTATCAGTTAAGAGCAGTCAGATTAAGTAATAGTAAAATGTATTTTTAACAAATGAGAAGACAATCATATCAAAAGTAATGTGAGCGTTGCATTCACTTTATAGGAACACTTATTGCAATGTGAAACATGTATTTCTAGATGAAACACTGATTGAGTTTGGTGAAAAAACATCTGATATTGACAAGATCAGAGACTTACCGTTGTTGAGGGAGAGGGAGAGAGAGGTCGTGTTTTTCTCTGGCTGGAGGTAAGCAGGAGGTAAGCTACATGTAGTGTTGAGTAAAGCTTAACCATGTGTTAGATCGTAGGTAGGTAGTTAGCTGTAGTTAGGTATTGTATTTACTGTAGGGTAGTATTGTTGTTATTGTAGGTTTCCGTGGTTAATTGTGGGTTAGTATCGAGGCACGAGGCTAGCTAGCTAGCGGGTAGCTACTGGTAACGATTAGCAACGCTGGAGAGCTGGTTCCAATGGTAATGTAGTCCTAGCCAACGTTTAACTTTTGCTTAACCATGTATTAGATCGTAGGTAGGTAGTTAGCTGTAGTTAGGTATTGTATTTACTGTAGGTTAGTATTGTTGTTATTGTAGGTTAGGTTTCCGTGGGTAATTGTGGGTTGGTATCGAGGCACGAGGCTAGCTAGCTAGCGGGTAGCTACTGATAACGATTAGCAACGCTGGAGAGCTGGTTCCAACGTTTAATTTTTTATTTTATTTTTTGCTGCGTTGTGAAGGGAACTCGACACGGACTTGAATTGTCTGTTTGGTGTGCTGACACACTCTTGGCAGTTTGTTGTGGCCAGGTGTTGATGCTAAGTTGTGTGTTAATGGATGCTAGCTTGCAGGTTGGCTACGGCGTCATAGCTAGGCTTCGTGGGTTGTTGTGGGTAGTTACTGTGTCTTGGCAGTGTCCTCGGCCGTGCCGGCTGTAGCACGAAGCTAGCTAGCTAGCCGTTCTTCAAACAGAGTCAACACAGTGGCCATTGCTAGCTACCCAACATGACCAGCTGGCTGTACTGTAGTAGCTAACCACAATATACTTGTCCTAGCTAGCCAACGTCTAATCATTGCTGCGTCATGAAAGGAACTGAACTTGACACAGACACGAATGATCTGTCTAGTGTGTTATCACATTATTGGTGGTTTGTTGTGACCAAGTGTTGGTGCTAAACGGTGTGTTATTGTTATTGGATGCTAGTCTGCTAGTTGGCTATGGTGTCATAGTTGGCTAGCTGAACAAAGTGGGTTGAGTCTATTCCTTTAAACATTGAACCGCTGTGGTTCACAACAATTCTGATTTCCAAAGGCGGAAGTTGGGAGAGTTTTTTGTTCGGGTGGTTCAGTGAAACAATTTTAGTTTCTGAGGTAGAAGTTTTTGGTGAGGGAGGCCCTGCTCTCTCCGCTCCCAGATGCTTAGTCCATTTCATTCCGATCTCCTCTGCATTTTTGTAGCCATTTGCTACAGCCTGTCAACTATGCCTCTGCCTATCCCTGTTCTCTCCTCTCTGCACAGGCTACACAAACGCACCACACCGCGTGGCTGCTGCCTCACCGGACCTGGTGGTCCCTGCACGCACCACCCACGTGGAGTTCCAGGTCGCAGGCAGCCTCTGGAACTGCCGTTCTGCTGCCAACAAAGCTGACTTCATCCCAGCCTATGCCAACCTCCAGTCCCTCGACTTCCTGGCGCTGACGGAAACATGGATCACCACTGAAAACACCGCTACTCCTACTGCTCTCTCCTCGTCTGACCATGTGTTCTCGCATACCCCGAGAGCATCTGGTCAGAGGGGTGGTGGTACAGGAATCCTCATCTCTCCCAAGTGGACATTCTCAATTTTTCCCCTAACCCATCTGTCTATCTCCTCATTTGAATTCCATGCTGTCACAGTCACTAGCCCATTTAAGCTTAATATCCTTGTCATCTATCGCCCTCCAGGTTCCCTTGGAGAGTTCATCAATGAGCTTGACGCCTTGATAAGTTCCTTCCCTGAGGATGGCTCACCCCTCACAGTTTTGGGGGATTTCAACCTCCCTATGTCCACATTTGACTTGACTCATTTCTCTCTGCCTCCTTCTTTCCACTCCTCTCCTCTTTTGACCTCACCCTCTCACCATCCCCCCCTACTCACAAGGCAGGCAATACGCTTGACCTCATCTTCACTAGATGCTGCTCCTCTACTAATCTCACTGCAACTCCCCTCCATGTCTCCGACCACTACTTTGTTTCCTTTTCTCTCTCACTCTCCTCCCACACTACTCACTCTGCCCCTACACAGATGGTAATGCGCCGCCTGCAACCTTCGCTCTCTCTCTCCCACTACTCTCTCCTCTTCCATCCTATCATCTCTTCCCTCTGCTCAATCCTTCTCCCTCCAATCTCCTGATTCTGCCTCCTCAACCCTCCTCTCCTCCCTTTCAGCATCCTTTGACTCTCTGTGTCCCCTATCCTCCCGGCCGGCTCGGTCCTCCCCTCCAGCTCTGTGGCTTGATGACTCATTGCGAGCTCACAGAACAGTGCTCCGGGCAGCGGAGCGGAAATGGAAGAAAACTAAACTCCCTGCCGACCTGGCATCTTTTCACTCCCTCCTCTCTACATTTTCTTCATCTGTTTCTGCAGCTAAGGCCACCTTCTACCACTCTAAATTCCAAGCATCTGCCTCTAACCCTAGGAAGCTCTTTGCCACATTTTCCTCCCTCCTGAATCCTCCCCCCCCCCCCACCCCCCCCCCCCCCCCCCCCCCCCCTCCTCTCTCTCTGTGGATGACTTCGTCAACCACTTTGAAAAGAAGGTTGACGACATCCGATCCTCGTTTGTTAAGTCTAATGACACTGCTGGTCCTGCTCACACTGCCCTACCCTATGCTTTGACTTCTTTCTCCCCTCTCTCTCCAGATAAAATCCTGCGACTTGTGACTGCAGGCCGCCCAACAACCTGCCCGCTTGACCCCATCCCCTCCTCCCTTCTCCAGACCATCTCCGGTGACCTTCTCCCCTACCTCACCTCGCTGATCAACTCATCCTTGACCTTGACCGCTGGCCATGTCCCTTCCGTCTTCAAGAGAGCGAGAGTTACTCCCCTTCTCAAAAAACCAACACTCGACCCCACTGATGTCAACAACTACAGACCAGTATCCCTTCTTTCTTTTCTTTCCAAAACTATTGAGCGTGCCGTCTTTAGCCAACTCTCTTGCTATCTCTCTCAGAATGACCTTCTTGATCCAAACCAATCAGGTTTCAGGACTGGTCATTCAACTGAGACTGCTCTTCTCTGTGTCATGGAGACTCTCCGCACTGCTAAAGCTAACTCTCTCTCCTCTGCTCTTGTCCTTCTAGACCTGTCTGCTGCCTTTGATACTGTGAACCATCAGATCCTCCTCTCCACCCTCTCCGAGATGGGCATCTCCGGCGCGGCTCACTCCTGGATTGCGTCCTACCTGACCGGTCGCTCCTACCAAGTGGCGTGGCGGGAAGCTGTCTCCGCACCACGTGCTCTCACCACTGGTGTCCCCCAGGGATCGGTTCGGTTCTGGGCCCTCTCCTTTTCTCCCTATACACCAAGTCACTTGGCTCTGTCATATCCTCACATGGCCTTTCCTATCATTGCTACGCTGACGATACACAACTAATCTTCTCCTTTCCCCCTTCTGATAACCAGGTGGCGAATCGCATCTCTGCATGTCTGGCAGACATATCAGTATGGATGACGGATCACCACCTCAAGCTGAACCCTGGCAAGACGGAGCTGCTCTTCCTCCCGGGGAAGGACTGCCCATTCCATGATCTCGCCATCACGGTTGACAACTCCGCTGTGTCCTCCTCCCAGAGTGCGAAGAGCCTAGGCGTGACCCTGGACAACACCCTGTCGTTCTCCGCCAACATCAAGGCGGTGACCCGCTCCTGCAGGTTCATGCTCTACAACATTCGGAGAGTGCGACCCTGCCTTACACAGGAAGCGGCGCAGGTCCTGGTCCAGGCACTTGTCATCTCCCGTCTGGACTACTGCAACTCGCTGTTGGCTGGGCTGGGCTCCCTGCCTGTGCCATTAAACCCCTACAACTCATCCAGAATGCCGCAGCCCGTCTGGTGTTCAACCTTCCCAAGTTCTCTCACGTCACCCCCCTCCTCCGCACACTCCCCTGGCTTCCAGTTGAAGCTCGCATCCGCTACAAGACCATGGTGCTTGCCTATGGAGCAGTGAGGGGAACGGCACCTCTGTACCTTCAGGCTCTGATCAGTCCCTACACCCAAACGAGGACATTGCGTTCATCCACCTCTGGCCTGCTGGCTCCCCTTCCTCTGCGGAAGCATAGCTCCCGCTCAGCCCAGTCAAAACTGTTCGCTGCTCTGGCACC
Source organism: Coregonus ussuriensis (assembly GCA_031479575.1). Lineage (NCBI taxonomy): Eukaryota > Metazoa > Chordata > Actinopteri > Salmoniformes > Salmonidae > Coregonus > Coregonus ussuriensis. The sequence goes on from CM062490.1 coordinate 48,638,317, forward strand.
CCAATGGTGGAACAAGCTCCCTCACGACGCCAGGACAGCGGAGTCACTCACCACCTTCCGGAGACATTTGAAACCCCACCTCTTTAAGGAATACCTGGGATAGGATAAAGTGTTCCTTCTAACCCCCCCCAGATTCTAAAGTGGTTGTCCCACTGGCTATAGGGTGAACGCACCAATTTGTGAGTCGCTCTGGCTAAGAGCGTCTGCTAAATGACGTTAATGTGCCCTTGAGCAAGGCACTTAACCCTAATTGCTCCTGTAAGTCGCTCTGGTTAAGAGCGTCTGCTAAATGACTAAAATGTAATGTAAAATGTGATAAAGTGACCGTATGATTTTGTGTGTTGTACACACATACTTGTGAAAATTGCACCAAAGCGATTGAAAAAAAAACTGTAAAAGGCACAGCTTCTCCACAACACTCGCACTCAAACTCCTCTAAACTTCAGTGTGTGTGTGGTGTGTGGTGTGTGTGTGTGTGTGTGTGTGTGTGTATGTGTGTGTGTGTGTGGTGTGTGGTGTGTGTGTGTGTGTGGTGTATGGTGTGTGTGTGTGTGTGGTGTGTGGTGTGTGTGTGGTGTGTGGTGTGTGTGTGTATGTGTGTGGTGTGTGGTGTGTGTGTGGTGTGTGGTGTGTGGTGTGTGGTGTGTGTGTGTGTGGTGTGTGTGTGTGTGTGTGTGTGTGTGTGGTGTGTGGTGTGTGTGGTGTGTGGTGTGTGGTGTGTGTGTGGTGTGTGTGTGTGGTGTGTGTGTGTATGTGTGTGTGTGTGTGTGTGTGTGGTGTGTGGTGTGTGTGGTGTGTGGTGTGTGGTGTGTGTGTGTGTGTGTGTGTGTGTGTGTGTGTGTGTGTGTGTGTGTGTGTGTGGTGTGTGTGTGTGTGTGTGTGTGTGTGTGTGTGTGTGTGTGTGTGTGTGTGTGTGTGTGTGTGTGTGTGTGTGTGTGTCTGTTTTCCTCCACTATCACCTCTAGTGAGGGTGAAAACTACCTAGCCTTCTATCCATGGTCGCTAATCGCCAGTGACACGATCTCCTTTCCCCTCACTGTCCTCTGCCTCCTGAAAACCTGAGCGGTGGAAAGTGGTGGG